>JAGDQP010003293.1:29858-88404 GCA_022664845.1 Lepisma saccharinum
ATCTGTTCCCGAAACTGCATTTGGCGATGAAAGGAAAGTGGCACGTATCGATTGAAGCCATTGAGAAGGCGACGACCGCCGTCCTAAAGACCATTCCAATAAAGGACATGGAGAAGTCGTTTGACAACTTGGAGCGTGCAAATATGTGTATCGATGCAGAAGGGGAATACATTGATTAATAAAAATGATTTGTTCCAAAATGTACATTGTTTTTTTGTTTTTTTAAAACGTTCGGTTTCTTTTGGCATGGAGGGTGTATTTCACTTCCAAGCACAATATCTCAAATAACATGTCCTTTTAAACCAACACATGTATCTACTTAATTATTCATTAAAATGTTCCATAAAACATTTATTTTCCATATCAAACCTTTGCTTTTATACATTAAGATAAAATAAAATAATAGCTGAGGAAAGCAAATACGTTTTATTTAAAACTAAAACGAGTAACAGTTTCACTTAACTATGGTATGTTAGTTCTATACATAACATAGAAATTAGATACTATGTTATAATGTCTTTATATATCTATTCAGTTACTTACTTTGCTGATAGATTGCCGAGTACATTGCAGTATATGATAACTTACGCGTCGAAACTTACTCTAAGTTAACCTAATCGCTGATATTTAGAAAAATATTTAAGTAACATAATACTTTTTTCCATCTCTTTATTATTGAATTTATGTTGTCATTTCATAAACACATTACAACAACACGCTTTCCATAATTCATTTCTGTATTCTGTACTATCTCAAACAGCAGTGGAAATAGTTTTTAATTGATATTTAAATTACTGCAACTTTTGTAATAATTTTCTACATTCAACTTCGGTTCAATTTAATTCTGTGCTATATTTAATATGTATTTTGTTTGTTGCAATTCCAAATCATGTCTAACATACTGTATATCATTACGTTATTGATCCCAATGAAGTTAGTGTAAAGTGCATGTGGAACTGCAATAGTACGTAAAAATTAGGATAGTTCTTGCAATTTCTAACGACGCAAGATACAATATAAAAAATATTTGCCTGTAGGTCTGTTACAGTAAGTTCTAAAAGATAAAAAGATAATTAACTTTAATGTTTGTCCTGAAAGTCTAATTTTGTAATATTCAAGAAGAGATGATACGCATGAATGGTTATGTCGTAAAACCATTGCATTCATATCGCTTTTGCAGTACTGATAACCTACATAAAATTTCCCTAAGAGAATGGCAGAATTGACATCTGAATTTAGATTTTATTTAAAATTTATTTTCAAAACATAAGTGCAATATATAAAAGTACACATACATAAAAAGCACATGAACACAGGCACACAGATACAGCTGATATATAATAAATCACAGCCATATTGGATCTACTACTCGATGAGACCTCTGTCCGGAGGGAGGAGATTGTCCTACTGCTCCCACGCTGATCAGACGTATTGCGAGAGGAGAGCCTAAGCTCTTACTGTGATCGCCACCATATTTTATTCCTAGTAGCTCCCCAGTAACATCAAGATGCTGGATGGGCACCGTTGCATACCCACACGTCTTGGAAAAAATCCTTGGCAGCGCCAGGAATAGAACCCAGGATTCATCAATCCGTAGTAGGCAACGCTAACCACTAGACCAGCGGGACAGTCATATATATATATATCTGACCTCTCCCGGAGGGAGAAGTTAGTTTACTGCTCCCTCCCTGACCAGACGTGATGGGAGGGGAGGCCCGAAGCGCTCAACTGTGATCTCCACTGTCTTTTATTTGCAGCAGTTCCATTTTTGTCCTCACCATGTTGGATGAACATCGTTATTTTGAGAACCACCGGGAATCAAACCTGGAACCGCTCATACTGAAGTCGAGCGTGCTACATACTGAGCTTCGCAGGAGGCCCATATATATCACCACCCCTATTCGACTAGTCGTTAGTATGTTTGACTACGGATTGAGGGTTCCGGGCTCTATTCCCAGCACTGCCAAGGATTTGTCCAAGGCGTGTGGGTCTGGAACGGTGTCCGCCCAGTATCGTGATACAACTGGGGAGCTGCTATGAAGAAAAGATAGTGGCGATCATAGTTAGAGCTTAGTCTCTCTCTCTCTCTCTCTCTCTCTCTCTCTCTCTCATACACTCTTTCATCATCTAACATCTTTTGTCGCAAACCTATACCGGCTTAAGCCTAAGTTTCCTAAAGGCCATGAACAAAAATCCAAATTCAGAAGTTCAGGGTATACCCTGTTAAGGAACATCAGAAAAATGATGCAAACCAATTTCCACAAAACTTGGCAGATAGAAACTGCACATAAAATAAATGAATACATGTTTGTTTCCTTTTATGAGTTAAAACGGTTCAAGGGGGCGAAATCCCTCTGAAATATATTTTAGGCACCGGCAGAAACTGACAGAAAGATATGAACGCTTCGGCTGAAGCTTCGGACACAAAGTAGACATAAAATAAGGGAATACCCGTTTGTTTCTTTTCTATTGAAATATGGTTTGAAGGGGCAGAGATGCTTACAAACATGTCTCGATAATTTCCTTCCTGTAGCTGTGTTATGGACTATCGTGTTTGGAATTAAAATTAAAGCAAGAGACATCCATTCACTATTTTTTAATAACGCGTTACTTATAATTAATATGTTCACTCAACGAATGTTTTACAATAATGGTAGCCCACACAAAATAACGATTGCAGAAGCTAAGGCGTAGAAGGGACATTGAAGTTTGAGGCAATATTTTATATGAAACTCGAAATATATATGACACAAAATTGATATGTGTTGTACATGGACACATTAGGTTCAAGATTTGTCTGTCCAAAATATGACGGTTTTGTGTCAAATACATATTTTGGGTTAAATATAAAATTGGAACTGTTTTTATTCGTTAATGTCACTTGTATCCTTCGGCTTCTGGACTCCTCAAATGATTTTGTACATCATGCACAATGAATCACAACGACTTTTCCACAAATGTCACATGTTATTACACTAGTCGCGTCCAATAAATACTCCACAGGGGGCTCAAATTGTGTCGGTTTTTCTGTTATCCAATTTGATACCAAGCGTATCTGAAGACTCTCTCTATCGTGGATACGATGGATTGTAGTTTAATATATTGCACCATAATCGAAAATAAGCGTAAGGGAACTAACTGTGTCTGAAAAGGGGCACACAAAATGCTTCCACAAGCCAAATAAATCTCTCTTTATAAAATCGAATATTAGTATGTTTGCGTCATCATCACTCCAAAACGACTTGACCGATTGGGACCTTCGGCGTAAAAGTGTATTATCAAGACTAGTTTAAGAAAATGCTACAACATTTTGGAAATGTCGCTATCTTGGATTAAAAATGGCCGCCCAAAAATCATTTCCACACCGTTCGACCCAGAGAAATTAAATTTGGCACGAAGCTGTATCATTACAAGTATTTTACAATAAATGGGGGCGTAGTCCCAAAAACGCACCAAATGGAAGACGCAGTCTGCACGAGAAAGCGATTATTGGTGATAATTCCGATGACTATTGCACACATATTTTACTTACCCCCCACGAATGGACGGCAAACAAGCTAGTAATTAAATAAATAAGCAGCTAACGGTTGCAATTTACAGGTTAACTTCTTTGGTTTGTGAGAAGTGTTGTGTCCTTTTTGTCCGACCGAACCATACGTATAATATGTTACAAATGTGCATCCCACGTATCTAATAGTACTACTGCTTTCCTCTCTATTGTACGGAAATAAATGTTTTCTATCAATGCACTATGTATGGCCGAGTATCGTCATAATCGTACTTACACTATTCTTGGTTGTGTTTGAATTCTCGCAAAATTCTGATCTTACGTGACAACATGTTTCTACGGGTCTCCGCCCCCTCCCCTCAAACCATTTCCGCAGAAACAGAAACACGTTTTCGTTTATGTTATGTCTACTTTGTATTTGTAAAGATTCGTTGGAATGGTTCATGTCTTTCTCTCACTGTCAGCCGTCGTCTGAACTGTATTTCAGGGAGGATTTTCGTTACTTTGAAGAGCTTTTTAGCATGAAAAAAATATACGTAGTCTCTTATATTTTTGTGTACTATGCATGTGCAAAATTTTGTTACAGTCCTGCTTGTGCTGATGCTGATTATGCTCTGGATTGAGGCAAATTGTATGCTTATGCCTCAACATGCTTGGAGAAGTCTGTGCTCCCTCAAACCTTTACTGCAGAAAAGCGAATGCATATTTGGTTATTTTATTTGCTATGAATACGTGAACGTTTATCCAAATCTTTCATTTCTTTTTGACACTTTCAGCATGTCAGAATATATTTCAGGAGTGTCGTTCCTTCTAACAGTTTATTTTCCATAGAAAAGAATAAAAGCACTTATTCGTTGATTTCGTGTACCTTATTTTATGTTTATGTATATTTTATAATGAATTTCTATCTGCCAAGTGACGTAAAAATCGATGTGATTCACTTTACGGATATCCCTTGTGACATAAACTTGGAAGATATATTCCTAAGACTCAAGATGAAAGTTAAAACTGTTCGTATGAGATCTCATTAAATATTGCTTCGTTTCCGAAAAATATGATTTCCAATTTAGAGTCGAAATTCGTCGTATGGTACCTTTTCATGTACAGGCTAGCTGTATTACTCTCTTATGATTTTGTCAAGTTTCCAATAAAGTAATCTTAACCCGATTCTCATTTCTTCATAACTCATAAAATATGTGCTAAAACAATCAGTTTAGGGTAAGTAATTTCTGTCAATAGGGTCTATATTACGAGTTAAGATGCTACGTCATTAGTTCCCCCCAGTTTAACGTTGCATGTTTTAAATGGTATATCATAGCTTTATCAGATATTTTTTTTTATTCTCTATTGATGTTCAACAACATAATATGTGAAGCACATAATGCAGTGTTGCAAACTATTTATATTATACCTGGAAAATGTTGATGGACGCAAAGTTGAAGTGATCACTGGAAAAATATAACGAACGTTGATTTATAAATATTTTCTCAAATGATGCCGATTTACAGAAATATGTTTTGCAATTGTTCGATATCATTTCTGCCTTTAGAATTATAGTTAATGTTGGTATACATGAGTATTACTGTATGAACTTTAGGAATGAGTTTTGTCATTCTTGATTGTACAAATAAATTTCAAGAAACTATTCTATTGTCTGTAGCATTTAAAAATTGTTTTGGAAACTTCTTCAAATTTGTTAGACCAAACTAATACATTATATTGAAATAGGTGCTATGATAATTATATATTTTTAGATGGAACGACTAATCGTGAAATTGCATATACATTACACATGCAAAAGGTACCGGCATTTCAAAAAGGAGGTAAGAAAATTTAATTATAATTTGTACCTAGCGCAGTAGCTAGGTACTGCAGTAGCAATAATTACAAAAAATGGCTCGAAACCCACTGAGCATTTTAATGTGAAACAAAAGCATGAAAACGTTTATTTTAGTGCCAGAATGTACAAGTATGTTAATGAATATTTCCTGAAGATTGTAAACAAAATACGTGGCTCATATGCACATAACAGCACAAACATTTTGAAACAGGGGAGACACAAACGTGGTAGAAAGGGCTGCAGGAAACCGCGAAGTATTCGGATGTATAAGGGTGATTTTTCTGAATGAAGTTTAGTGGCAAACTTCTGTAAGGCAAGAGCGTCAAGTTTAGGACAGGGTATAATATTTATTCATATCTTTAAATGCTTGTGTATATGTGTTTTCTTTATTAAACAATAAAATAATCATGTTCTTTCTCGTCAAGAAGTGCACGAAAATAGGACTCTTCGTTTAAAGTAATAAGAAAGGTATTTAAAGATCCAATTATTCGGTCGTGTGAAAATCTACATAGTTTCGTGTTCTTCTTGCCAGAGGGATATCAGCTTAGGATTGAAATAAGTATTCCTTCTTTCTGAAATCTGACTGATGTCCCGTACAACGGATGTAAGATCTCATAATTACTCATACTTATTCTATGAAACAAAATGCCTCACGAGTGCTGGCAAGATCACGTGACATACCTACGAACCCCTGAGCTACTTCGGAAAATACTCGCCGATGATTGGTCGCCATTGGCCTTCATTACCTATAAATTTGGGAACGTCCAGGGGAAGAGCTCTCGTAGTCCACTCTGTTGTTTCCACTCCTAGCAGTATTCTGAAGCCTCTACGATTTTCGAATACTTGTGGGTCCATTCCACAAGAAGGAAGAAGATCTCAGAAGATAAGATCACAACTACAACAGTCTTAGGACTTATTATAAACTTTACGTCAACATCTCTGAGACGTTTCGAAGTATTCAAGCGAGGACCGGTGGTCTGTGGGAGCTCAATCTCCAACTCCGTTTAGGTAGACTCCAACTTCCGACAACCTAAGCCAAGAACCTGATAGATACAATGTATTATTACGGTCCTTATTTCCCGAGTTGTATATATCTGAGACCGCACCCCTTAATTTTTTCCCTTTTAATGAGAAAAGTGTCCTGTATAAATTTGAGTTCGTTATGACGACGATAAATGGTGCCGCAAAGACATTTTAATCTTTATAAGAATAAGATTTAGAAAACAGCAGTTTCCTATGTTGCTCAATAGGTGGCAACGCATTCACATATTTAAATTATTGTATTTAATCCCATTTTATGTGTAATTTAGAGCAAATCTATGAACAAAATTAAATTGGAAATAATAAACAAATGTCAAACAATTATTTTTACAACCATTTGCAACCAAATAGTAGCTCTCCTTTGCTTTTAATTACAACTTATTGCAACTATAATAATTACAGACCACTTATAACATCAATTCGAGTTTTGTATTTTGTATTTGTAGTCTTTTGATGTAGTATTGTAGTAATGTGATCGTTATTTCCGGGGATAGAAGTTTCATTGTGGTTCTTGTATAATAACGTGCGATTAAATGAACAAAGTGATCATTATGTGTTCGGTGCCTTGTGAATGCAGTCATCGCAGTGGTATTTACCTCGTTGGTAATATGAGTGAACAGATATTAGGATCTAAGTTACCATCCAACAGACAAGTACTTAGTACGTTCTTTTATAACTTACGAACAGTGAAATTACCTTTAAGAGAGAGTGCTCGGTTAACAGTTCGTGAAACAGAAATATTTTGGTCTAAAGCAAGAATACCGATCAAGGATACTCACCACAGCATCGATACACTCATTGGATTGTACGAAATGTGGCGTCAGTTACAAAAATCAAGTAAAATAAATAGTGAAGGGAAGAAAAGACGAGAGACATCTTTCTTATATATGTTAGACGATTTGTTTGACATAGCGCATGCAAATGCTTTAGACTTAATACAAATTCAGGAGGACAAGGAATTCCTTATATCTCAAAGGCAAAAAGGACGTCCTGGAAGTATGGTTGGTAGGGACATGTGTCTAGCTCGTAGAGAAGAAAGAGTAGCAAAGCGACTAGAGCTTGAAACGTCTCGTAAACAGAACTATAAAGAGGAACAGTGTAAAGTGAGTGAATCGGGTAAATCGTCGATTAACAATTCAAGTGGTGAAGACGAAGATGTATGCCAAACCAAAAATACAAGTCCAATGGAAGGAGTAGAAACTAATGAGACAGTGAAAGAATCTTCGAGAAGAAGAGGGAAAGTACGTTTCATTACTCCACGACTCGTTGCGGCTCTTGATCGCTATAAAGTGAGTGATAGGGCTGCCATACACATATTAATTGCAACAGCAGAGGCATTGGGATACAATGTGGAAGAACTGGTAATAAACAGATCGTCCATTCGACCATGTCGAGAAAATATTCGCAAAGACACTATTCAGAAGCAGCAAGATGAATACGTTAAGAAAACATCAGGTCCTCTTGTTGTTCACTGGGACGGGAAATTACTGCCAGCATTAACTGGAAGAGAAAATGTTGACAGATTTCCAATAATTGTTACAGGTGAAGGTGATGAGAAACTACTTGGAGTTCCTATCCTCCCGTCTGAAACAGGAGAAAACATTGCCAATAGTGTTTTTCACACTCTAGAAGAGTGGAGAATAGAAGAACGTGTGCAGGGGTTGTCCTTTGACACAACTTCTTCCAATACTGGACGTATCAATGGAGCTTGTATTCTTCTTGAACAGAAATTGGGAAAAGATCTTTTATATCTTCCGTGTAGGCATCATATTTTTGAATTGGTATTAAAGTGTGTATTTGAAGAATGTGTTTCAACTTCTTCCGTTCCAGAGGTGCCAATTTTTAAGTGTTTCCAGAAAGAGTGGTCGAGATTTCAACACAACAATTTTGTTACAGGAATTTCTGATCGAAGTGTCAATTCAGTTCTCTGCAACACGAAGAAAAATGTGCTCGTTTTTGCTGTTCAAAATTTGGAAATGGAGCGTTGCAGAGAAGATTACAGAGAACCTTTGGAGCTTACAGTAATTTTTTTAGGAAGTACGCCTCCTCGAGGTATTTCTTTCCGTTGTCCTGGAGCTGTACATCACACGAGGTGGATGGGAAAAGCCTTATATTGCTTAAAAACATTTATCTTCCGTAATCAGTTTAAATTAAGTGAGCGGGAAGAAGAAGGCCTGTGTCAAGTGTGCATTTTTCTTGTTCTATTGTATGTAAAAGCTTGGTTTACTTGTTCCAGTGCATCTCGTGCACCAAATCAAGATTTGCAATTTTTGAAGAGCCTTCAAACGTACAAACTCAAACTCTGATGTCTCGAGACTGGCTTCGTTGAAGTTTTCCCGGCATCTTTGGTACCTCTCAGAGGAGTGTGTGGCACTTTTATTTTTTGACGAGAATATTAGTAATGAACAAAAACAGAAAATGGCAGAAAAATCTAAAAATGCTGAAAGTTCATATGAAACGATGAAGCGATTTGAACTGTACGCTAGTGAGATAGATGGTATTGAAGGAAAATAAATTGCTGATTTTGTGACAGGAAACACGAAGAAGTTCTTCGAAAAGTTTCGGATTTCTACAGGTTTTCTGGACCTTGATCCGGTTTGCTGGTCGCCAAATGATGAATTTCTTTTCGGGAAAAAAGTAGTTGATAAGCTGCATGTTACAAATGACGCAGCAGAAAGAGCAGTAAAGTTAATGGAAGATTATAATGTAGTTCTAACTAAAAATGAAGAACAGAAGCAATTCCTTTTGCAAGTGGTGAAAGACCATAGAAACTTGTTTCCAGGATGCGGAAATGCTACCTTATGTAACAAGTAAACGTTATCGTTAAGTCGATCTACATTTCAAATTTATATTTTTCTCCCTTTTCCGGAATATCAGCCACTATCATTTTTATTTGGATTTACTAGCTGATTGATTTCTAACTAATGTAAAGTTTATTAACAAAACAAGTGGCATGAGAAACAGATCCAAGTATCTCTTCCACAGTGGTTCATAACACAATGTACATTGTACTACTATACGTACGGACCACGATTATGGTGCTGGTAACTTGTTGCCTAATAACCAACCGACTGTATTTGAACACCAGTAAATTCTGAATTACGGAGGAAAAATGTATATTGATCTTTTGACACTTGTAATAATTATTATACGTTTATTGACAAATAGTAAATCGAGTGCCATTGAAATTCATTTTTTTTACAGAAATCAAGTGTTTTGCGGCACGACTTAACGTTGATGAATTTTTGTGAAATTTTGTGTATGATGTTTATATTACCAAAGGAAACAAAATAGGGGATGCGGCGGAAGAAATTCGAAAATTTATTTTTGGACATATTCCTAAGGACCACCCTAAAATACATTCTACAGTCTGGTGGGTCTTTAAATCCACTGCTTTTCTTTCCTTTCGAGAAACATATGTTGACTTTATTACCAAGTACAGTGTTTCTTTCCAATATCCAATATCCAAGCTTCACATCTCGGAAAGGTTAATTACACGTAAGATTCAATATTTACCAAATCTATGATGGATCACAACTATGACAAGAAGGGGATCCTCATTATACCATAAGTGAAGATCTATAGTTCTCGCGTTATGTTGTAAGAGTGTTCGTAGAATCTGACATCGGAGTTTTAAATTGAAATCAACATATGCCAAAGGAAAAATATAATAATAATTTAAAATTTAATTCAATAGGTCAAGGCAATTTTTTCATTCAGATTATTTTTTTTATTAAAAGAATGACATGAAATATACTTTAAAATTGTATCTTACAAAGTTAGAACATAAAGAAAAGTTATCATCAGACTCCATCATGTCTATTCATTCGACATGGACGAGATTGAGTTACTAGGAATTAATTGTAATGAAAAAAGAACCCTTGTATTAAACTATTAATTAAAAAATAATGTGAAGTAAATTAAAAAATATACTTCAATACTCTCTGTGATGAAAGTGTATAATTATATTACACATTAAAGCACGCAGAACTGAAACAAGAGGCAGAAGGTCAATGAAGGTGTAATATTACTATTAAGATAATAATTGCAGCCATTTTGTTACTATCTACAATTTAAGGGTGATGGTTTATTGAATGAATCCTAAACCACTCTTGGTTCTTCAATTTTTAATTTACACGTATTAAATTAAATATGATGCATATTTGTTTATATGCAATTTTAAATGGTAATGTAATTACATTGGGAATCTTTCCACTCTCAGAAGTTAATATTAGACTACAAAGAAAGATAAGTGCTGTATTTATCTGCTATTTCAGTAACTAATGGCTTCAGTCGATGCCTGGTAAGCCAATTTTAAATTACGTACTGAGGTAATACCAAACTACTCCACAATCGTTTCATGCTAAGAAAAAATAAATATTCGGGTTAGTAGCACAAATGTTAACACTTAATGTTAAGGAAAACGTTCAATTCCGGCTTTTTACACGGAAACATTAATTTTACCATATTAGTTTGATTTAATCGTCAAAAATGCTGTAACGTAACCGTTCTTTCAACCTTTAATAAATCTTTTGTTGCTGGGAATGTTCTCTAAACACCAACCAATTATTAACAAGATATTTTATGATAAAGAATTGGATAATGTGCCAGGAATAGTAATTACATTTACTGTTCAGGTGACAGGACCTTCGGGGAGTACTGAGCCATTTGCATTTATCGCAATCTAGAGCTTTTCTATTTGTCTCAGTATCGAATATATTTTCCTTACTTTAATAATAAGTTGAATTAATGTTATATCTCTTCCTCTTTTTTCCTCAAACATCTTTAATTACATTTTCAAGTTTAATATATGCGCGCTCAATATACTAACTAATTTCTTTTTCTCAACATTTCTGTCTCCAGTATCGTCTCTGGTATAGTTTCTTCAACACTTGCTTCTTATGCATCTTCTGCTTTCAGCAGATATTTTCTGTTCTCCATCATGTCAACATTTCAAAGGTTATTTTATTTCTTTACTTATTAGAGTTCATGATTCGGTTCCAGATAGTGTAATACTGCACAACAAACATTTAATAAATCCTTTCCTTAACTTTTGTTTAATCAATTCACTGAAGAGATCCTTCTTTCCAGAAAATACCTGTTCCATCATTATAATTATCCTGTTTATTTCTGATCATATTTCATGTCCTCACTTATATTACCTCTCAGAGAGTCCGATACTTATTGTGCTTTTCGTTTTACTTTCAGCGTTGATGTTTGCTGTGGTTCGTATTTGTTCCAATTACCATATCTTTCATCTTGTTTCCCTTTATTTTCATTCTATGTTACTAACAACGTTGTTTAGGTAGTTTAGCATCTTGTTAAGTGATGTTACATTCTATGCATGAATAACAATATTATCGCACAGGAACATGAGAATAAAATACTCTAATTTTAAAATAGTTTCTTGTTGATTTCAAAGTATTTAACACATTAAAATGCATTAAATATGTTTCTCATTTCATTCTTTAGGCTCCACAGTTATTTTATTCATTTATATCTCTGGTAGTAATTTAATTATCTAGGTTGGAAATACTGCACAAGTTGAGATCAGTAATAGAGCCGTTAGTTGTGAATCACGTGTTCACACGCCTACGTGAACATGCTTTGAGCGTTGCTGTTGGCTAATTGCACGTGCCTTTGTAAAAGATAATAGCTCCGAAGAGGCAAGAGAAATGGATTAAAATGATGGTGGAGAAAAGAGAGGTAAGTGTAGACATGGGGATGCCAGCACTTTAGCCCAATAATCCATGTGAGTCGTCGTTCCCACACGAATTGTCCAAGAATATGGCCCTGCGGTATATACTCGAGGTTCCACATTAGATGAAACTGCAGGTTACATGCTCCAAGCATTGGCATCCGGGGACACCTCTAAACAGTATGATATGTTGTTAAAGGAAAAATGGTAAACGTTAATGCTAGAAATGTTACGGGAATGGAGAGAGAGTAGAAAAGCAATCAACATTACGGTTCTGGTATATTTGTAAGGAAACGATTACGAATATATGGTTAAAACTTATGAACTGTAATTTATAACATTCCACAAACAAGGATTTTTTTCTATTATAAGTATGACCTTTTAATAAAAGAAAAGCCAACTCGTCATAGTTGTCTACAAATGCTAGAAAGGAGGTACTCTGCTTCTATTTAAATAAAAGTTAGACAAACGGGTATTTGTTGGTTAAATCTAAAATTGTTTACTACAACGTTTTGGCATACACCTCCCACTCGCCCCCTACACACGCGTTTTTCAATTGTTGCACGTGTTTTGTTAAAGTGATTTAAATGCAAAATATAAGTAAAGGGTGCCGAATGTCACAAAATAGGTATATTGAAACAAAATCAGGTTTCAATTCCTTCATCACTTAATGTATAAACGGTGAAGTAAATATGGAATATTGTCTTCTGTGGTTATTTATGAGTTTCAACTCTTCGTTCTTTGACTGTTTGTAGTTTTTAACAATATAATGAGCTTTACAGCCCAAAATCGCTACAAATAGACATCTTCCAAAAACATTTAATTAAAAACTTGTTTTAAATTATTACTTAGATGGTGGAACCCACACATGAAATATTCATAAAACTAGAGTTTTGAAAGCTTGTCGGCGCTACATTTTTCTCTCAGATACTACAGAAACAATTTTCTTCTTTCATGCAGGTTTAAAATGAAACTCTTTGTAGGCTACATTATTAAAACATTTGGAATAGTATTAATAACATAATAACGTGACAATATATATTTTAGTCAACATTTATGAAGAAAACAAACAAAACCGAAACTAAAATTTTATAAGGTTTACAATGTACGAATCATTTTAGTAATTATTGAATTTTACCTGTCTCGACGATAGGAGTGAAGTGCTTTAAAGATCAACTAACATTGGTGTCACAAACAGAATTCCAACCTGGGATGTTGTGGATAGCAACTCAGTGTCCTAGTCAACACAACCACTGAAATTGGCAAAACTTGAAGAGTTGAAATAAACAGTGCTCAAACAAACCTTTCCGAGAAATTGAAGAAACAAAGAGAAATGTTTAGAAAACTCAAGATTTTCACTGCTAGTAACAAAACAAAAATAATGGATCTCACTCTCAATATTGGTTTCTTTTCTGACTTTAGTTGAAACACGGGAACTTTTAAACAAATTTGCCTTGTTCTCATCATATACGTGGAATTTGAGTTGGATTACTGTTTTAACATTCCGATTTTAAAGTACTAAGAACCAAACCTCGAAACAGTTATTACGCCAGCCTCACCCCCTTGTAATGGGTGTGTTGCCCCTCAAAAATCTCGATAACACCCTCAACTTTAATTATTTTCCTGTGAAAAATCGATAGAAATAGTGTAAACTTACATCCTCCCAAGTTTTACTTAAATCCCCAGACTGAAAATCCCTGCCTCGAACAGAGAAAGTAAAACCTTTTAATCTCAGATAACAGATCCTAAAGTTATACAACCCTTGCAGGATAGAATATCGATACACTATCGCCCAATAACGATCATTGTTGGCCCAGTATTGGGCCGACATTGACCCGATATTGTGTTGCTTCGAAACGTCCTTTTTTTCTTCTTAATTCTGAATTTTGAATATTGTTGTCGATTCCAACACATAAACAGAATTCGACAACCGAACGTTACAGATAAAAATATGACACCAACACTAGAGGAAAGTTAATTAGAAGGACAACCTAAGTAATAATTAGCTGCAGAGCTGAAGAAGTAAGTAACCAGTTACTTCTTCAGTAATACAGCTAATTATTACGTAGGTTTTATAGACTTAATCGGTTGTCTGTATTAAGATCTCGTTTGAATGGTGCAGGATTTTCTCCTTTCGGCACACATTTTCCGGTAGTGTCACATGTCGGATCATTTAGGGACAATATGCGCAGAACGCCTGGGGTGCCTGCAACCAATTGTGCAATTGTGTACGTTGGGTTGCTCTCGGTATGCAAATTTTGGTGAAATTTGTCTACTACAACTGGGGTAACTGAAGAAGTTGACAATTAATTGGTTTGGGAGACGCTATAAAGAAAAGGCAAATGAACATTACAAACACATTTTGTTCTTCATTTAAACTTTTTCATCTTGTGAATAATATTGTTCTGCTTGTAAAGAACGGTCTGTATTATTCTTGTCTGTCTCATATATGATGAATAAGCAGTTTCTATTCGTTCAGCATGGGCTACATATTGTACATTCAGGAATATAAAGTTTACACCATCTCCATTAAATTTGCTATTACCGAACGATAATGATGTCTCTTATTTTTGTTTCTATCTTCCGACGATAATCATCTTGACTCCAAAGTTCCAGTAAATATTAAGTCTTCCATCTGAAATTCGTTGGTACACTAGACTCTCGCAAATCCGGCCGATTTCTTGCACATATGGATGCCAGATCATTAGGATTAACATCTTTCCAGTATTGTGAGTCATAACAAGCCACACACTGAGTTACAAAATACAGTGGTATCTTCATTACAAACAAAATACGGTAGTATCTTCATTACAATGTTATAATTTCAGTATTATGATATGTAAACGATGTTATTTTTATTAGTACAAGAACAATGACTTAAGCGCAGCAAAGAAACAAAATATTATACTACATTATATATCAGATTTGCATATACATTTTAACTTTCTGTCGTTCTTTCACAAAATCTGTCTTCTGGTGCTTACTATTTTGTTGCCATAGGCGCTCATAATCGATATATATATGTAGATTTACAGGGATGTAACTTAATACACAGACAAACATCGAGGAATGATTACCCGCACCAATATACGAGTAAAACGTAAACGTTTGGACCAACATGGTGCCAAAGCCGTGCGAAAATCAACTTTAATATTTCAAACTTCCAATACCATAACGCTTGAGCTGATGCGGCATATTATCATCAAAGACATTTGAGATGTATGCGCGAATAAAATTCTGTGATATATTAAAATATAGCACATAGACCTTTGTCCGCGCATACATCTCATTTAAATTGTTCTATAACAAGATATTTAAAAATTGCGCAACGGGAGCGCAAGGGATTCCAGAACGGAAGTAAGTAATTGTAAGGAAATCTCTGAAGACAACGCAGGTAGAAATTAGCATAACGACGACTTTACGTCTGAGTAAAGATGATATGCGTAATCACCGTTTCTAAGCAGAAACCATTCTTTCTCATTGGTAAGAAATAAACAAAATGTTCGTAGAATGTATAGATAGTTATTTTTCCTTATTGTTATGCAAACACTATTTTGTTAATGTTTGACATACGGAATATGTTTAAGACAGTGAATGGCATAAAGTAAGCGAGATTTTCACCTGCGGGATAGTCGTCACATTCATGTTTACTTTGACCAAACTTTACTGGAAAGATTTTCTATAGACTCTCTAATTCCTTTGAGGAATCCCTTGAGCACCCATTAATACAATTTTGATTCTTTTAGTAGAGAAGGTCTGAATGTAACATAAAGTGTGGAGGTCTCAACGTAACATAATGATCCGCAAAACTCGAGGGATTATACCAAGGTGAGTCATATGTTCGTAGCGTTTTTCATGGATAATGTGCAGCACCCGCCTCCCCCTGCACCACATTCGGCGAAGTACATCCCATCACGCTGTACGGTCCTTCTCCAACGTTCCACCAGTGACACAAGCCCCTGGAGATACCAGGCTGTACGCTTTGAAGCAAAGAACTCTATAATGCCAGTTGTCACATCATGATCTGTGGCATAGAGAGTTGTCAAATTGGAGGAGCAGGCGCTTTCGGTTCACCGCACATTGTCGTATAGCTGTTGCATCTGTCCAGCATACAATGTTCCATCTACGGAACGACAATGTGGAACGAGCTCCCAGTGCACCGGACCTTCGAAATTCCACCACACACACAGCATTGTCTTCTCTTCAAACCACCCTCTTTGAACCACTGGCTGCGCCTCGGTACCTTTTCAAATCCATTGTTTCCCGGTGTCAGGATAACGAAGAAAGATCCACTTTTCATCATTCCAGATGATCCGCCGCCAAAATCTGTCGTCAATAGGGTTTCGAAGCAGTTCTTCACACAGGGTCACATTTTGTTGAGCTTGAGCGGGAGTCAAATCATGGGGAACCATTCTCGGTTGCCTGGAGCGAGACCCAAGTTGATGAAAATGACGAACAACACTGGTTTGTGATGTCTGGACCTCATCTGCCAGCTGACGGGTACTGGTTCCTGGGTTTCCTTCAACAGCGTTCAGAAGGGCATCGATATGCGCCGTCACAGGGCGTCCACTCTTCCTGTTGTCATCTAGACTGGTGTCACCAGTCCGAAAACGTTGAAACCACTTTCTAGCTGTGGACGGGTGGACAGTACCTTCACCTTGTACGGCACAAATCTCCTTGGCTGCTGCTGCTGCATTCAACCCCTTGCATGGCGCAGAAGCACACGACACACAAGTTTCTCCTCAGCCATTATCCTGCCAATGTGCAGTCAACCCGTAGTTCCTCCAACACACCGTTAGCGCTGTGATCAGACAGACACGTGACATACATTTTGCCACCACCACCTTCACCTGTTCTACACTTTGCACATGGTTTTCCGGCTTCGAGTGGGCGGGGACACCCAACGCTACGAACATATGACTCACGTTGGTAGTATACCAAAATGTTAAAAAGAATGCTAGAGTTAGTTCCCAGGGTGGAATTTCCGCCGGGTTGTAGCTAAAGGCTGCACAAATCATGAAACAATGAAGATGGGGTATGATATCGCCAAGTTCTTCACACCTGCTCTATACAAAAATTGTGCAATGTGTGCAATGTATTCTAAAATTGTGCAATGTGTGCCCCAAAAAATTCTCGAAATTTCTCTGGGAGGAAATGACCCTGAATGGAACAACTTTCCAGCTACTATTAAATATTCTCGTGCACTCGTTAAATCAATAACTCAGTCAGATTCAACATGGATTAACATTAAAATCATTTTTTTGTTGCTTAACGATCAAAAGTAAAGTTCATTACAACATTGAACGAACGCTTTGTCTATTTGTTATCAATAAAAAATCTCATTTTCCAGTTGGCTTGGAGTGATTAAGTTAATCATCATTACTCATGCGGAAAGTTGTCTTCATTTACGCTTCTTTCGACTTAACCTAATTTTAAATAATTTGTCGAGATCAAATATGTTCTTTGAGAAATCCATTTCATACCTGTTGAAGTTTGGAAATAAATCGACTTTTGTGCTGCGTGTAAAATATAGTATCTAATAACACTTTTTATCCTAGTAGTACATCTGAAAATCTGTACACATATTTAATTAAGATTCTTTATATTTAATTTATATATTTGTACCAGACAAATAACTATGGGGAAATCCCATTTCATATCTGAGCAATGACAAATGACCCTGGCTAAGAGAAATCTATCTACTTCGCAGTTCGTTTGTTCACCACACCAACATCCAACTGGTGAAACGGAGAAGAATACAGAAAAATCAGTATTGCCGGCAGCAGGACGGGAAACTGCGTGCCTATCCAATACCCTGATGCTCGTTGACCAGCACACCAAAGGAATAGTGTAAAAATATATTTTGAAAATGCAAACAGTTTACTTTAAAATTTAAGTATTAACTAGTAAAAGTAAATCCCATCGTCACCCTGTATAATATTGTTAATTCAAACCTTATTTGATAAGGAATCTAACAGCAAAATAAGTAATATAGCATCAAAAATTGATCGTGAAGAGAAAAGACAGCTGAGATCATGTAGTCAGCGACATGAACAGCAAGGGAAAATAAACATGCTCTAAACTAAATATGTTGCTACAAGCAATATTCATTACTCAACGTCAAATATGACTATGCTTCAGAGAATTCCAATATTAATATCACATCAATATTGATATACTGTTGAGGTTGTTCATTTTGGATATTACCTTCTGCCGCAGGCAAATTTCATGCTTTCTCTCACTCTCTTTCACTTTACCCTTTCTGCCCCCCATGCTACCTCTTTCCACTTTGACCACGAGTCAAAAATCTGACGTCAGTCAACACGCTTCAAGTACACAAGCTGTTGTGTGAACGGCTGTCACTTCTAATCGTAAAAATCAACAGCACAAACAGAACTGCTAATAAACGTTGCGAATCGCTTAACACTACAGTTAAGGAAATATGCACAATGTGGCCTTTTTATAATATTCAGCAATAAAATAGAACTAATAATTAAATTTAGTTAATGTTGTTTGTCAATGCGTTGGTTAAATAATTTCATTAGAGTTTAATATGTTATACATTTGCACTAGTAAGTGACCTAAAACTATTAAATATATGACAATTATGTGTCTAGAATAAGCTTTATTTACTATTAATGGTGACTTATCTTCTTTGCAGTGCCTCCCGATTCGGATACTCTGTCGGCAGTAAGACGTCGTTCAACGATGTAGTGAACGGTGGCAGACACTTGCGTAGTGGAGTTTACGACGGAAATAGGTAGATGGTGTCGTTTCCGTGTAAACCCTAATTAAAGTGATACAAACGGACTAGACGCTAATGATAAATAAGTCAACTGTTTTCGTGTTGACATGGAATCAACTTAAGTAAATATCATAAACTTTCGCCGATTTTTTTTTCACATTGATCTAAATGTTTTAAGAGGTGAAGTTCTTAATATAATTCTTACGTGATATAAAGACAAGCGACGTTTAACAATAACTTCATTACGTGCGTTAAAATGGATAGTTAGCTATGCTGTGTGAAAAACGCATAGGTTGAATTCTATCAGCAAAGTTGACTAACGAACTTGAAAAGTAAATTGAAACAGTGCTCTTAATGCAGTATTATTCGCACCCTTCTCGCGTTCAATTCATCCCAGCTAGGATTTTTAAGAGTTTCAAGGAGCTGGAAATCGGTGGCCGGTTGGTGTAGTGATTAACGTGTCTGGTTCGATTCCGTGTAAGCGTTAGTCTTTTGTTTTCCTTACAACATAACTTATATTTTACTTCTACTTTCAAGACGCGCTACTTTTTTTCTTTCTACATATAAAGAACTGCTGCTCTCTTATTCTCAGTTGGAAAGGTTTCTGCTCCCAGAACGTGTTAATGAAGTAGCTGTTTGCAGGCAGTATGCAACCCATCATGCAGCACAGTTCGCTTGGTTTCATAACATGCAGGTGAACATTGCGAAATACCTACAACTTTAAATGATATGGTTTCATGACCCAATCGACAATTTCTGAAGTAAACAGTATCTTAAAAAGGCGTCTTAAGCGTTGATGAAGTAATGGGTTCGCGCGTAGGCCGTGGAAGATGGATCGTTGCCTCTGTCTGATTATCTGTGAGCGGTCTTTTGCAGGGGTGCAGAACAAAGAGCGAAATTATAAAGAAAGCGGCAAAAAAAAAAATAGGTGCAAAGTCGCAATATAAACAATGTGCTTTAAAAGAAGGAAATAAGAGAGTGAAGTTTTCATTACAATTGTCCATGATAAAATATTTTTCCTTCATGTTTACGACATGTATCTTTAGTTTCTATTATGTCTCAAAGTTGAATCTGTCATTTTGCAAAAGAGGATATGTGCCATTAGAAAACATAGCAAATATCTGCTTTTAACGTTGGCATATTCAGTTGGTTCATCGACGTATCCATGGACGTACACAGTGGTGTTATGAATAATTTAATTTGAAATTTGCAATTGTTGTCTTCCAAATCTTATCTATTTCATTCAATTGCTACCTTTATGATATTTCTAAATAATCATTGATTTTGTGAAACACCTGTTTATCTTTGAAATAAATTGGTTCTTTACATCTGAGATTCTTGGAATATGAGAAGCTTATTTGTCCAAAGTTCTAATTTATATTTTCTATCACAGCATATACTATGAACTTTTCTGATTCATTATTGTGACTTCATATGGTTCATACGCCTTGCTAAAGAGTTAAGTTTCCATTGAACGGAGGAAGTGAGTTTGAACGAGTTTTCTCTCGAAACTAACTTTTGGAGCATATGCCATTCCTATTTCAGAGGCTCCATATGCACCAATGTTTTCCCACAACTAGTTTCTCCGCATAACTCTTAATACAATATAGCTGATATTGTTTAAGGCTACGCTTGATAATTCTTACTATCTGACCGATGTACACATTTCCACAATCACAGTTTGATAGAAGTTAAAGTAAAATGCTTTATACATAAAGAGAATCTATCTATGAGATTCACGAAATATGGTCAAATGTTTAGACTAAGGTAAACGTTAACGTTATTTACATTGTAAGAGAATGTAGGGAAATGCAAAAATGGATTCTAGTTTTCCTGAAGTAAATAATATTCTGAGATGTTTTATAATTGATTGGCTTCTTGGAATATAATGCTTCATAGAAATGTTTTATGGGTTTTAAAGAAAACATGCTTTCGCAAGTGAGTTACTTTTATTCCATAAGGTATTTAAAAGATATGTTGATGAAAATAAAGAAAATTAGGAATTCTTCAAAGTTATTTGAGACCTATTCTTTGTAATATGTTCTATTCTGAAATGACCAAGGAAGTGATACAATTTTGGTGCTAATGAAAGCAGTTTCTTGTTGTGAAGTACTAGTTTACAGATTGAGTAATACGGGGTTTTCTTTAGCTGCTTCACTCTTTTTCGTATTCACTGAAAGAATACATCCTCATTCGATATTTTCTCTTGGCAAGACTGCAGATGAATCTCGGTACCGTACTTAATCTGACCTATAATATGCTAGGAAGAACATTCATCGCCAGCTTTTGGAAAGAATTGTAATTATTGCAAAATAAACTATTTCAAGTCGCAATGCTTTCAAAGGATGAAAAACAAACAACCCGGAAAAGCCTTAAACATAGCTATGAATATTGATTCAATGGACATGGCAGAGTCTCAAGAAGAACAAGAAGTAGGAATATTAATTGATAACATCTGGGTAACTCACATAAGAAATATAGAAACATATAAAAAGTTTGGAGCTATGTCAGCGTATTTACAGAGGAACAATCAGCCCGTTGAAGCACTATTAAGTCTATTAGACACTGCAGCAAAATATAATTTAGTTGACTTGCCTACTGTACGAAGATTAAGTTACAATTTCAAAACTTACCTGACAACATATTTCCGCTTACAATGTATGGAGGCAAACTACCCATACTAGCAAAGGCTTCAGTACATTGTAAGTATATCAAACTGATAAAACCTTTAGCGATTTTGGAACGAAATATAACTTACAAAATTCAATAGTGGGAGGGAAAGGTCTATCAGTAATACTTCCTGAGTGGATGAGTAGATTATTAAAAGAAGAAGAAGGCAAAGATAAAAGGCTACAGGAAATTCAGAATACAAAGCATAATGAATTCGTGTTGGTAATGATTAAAAAGATAGAGCTAACAAGGAAATCAGAGGAATTACAACAAGAAATGATAACTCTTTTGTCCACTTTTGAAACCTTAGTACACCAAAATCACACAAATATAAACAATAAAGATGACAAAGATGAAAATATACCACAAAATATAAACAATGTACGAATATCATCAAATTGAGGTATTGATGTTGGTATAACACAAGGAAATACATCAGGAAATAACACACAAAAATAATCTTTAATACGTCAGAAAGAAGAAACAAAGCTAACGGAGGTAGATGCGTGTCTACAAATAAACTTTTCTTAAAAAAAACAAAAAACAACCTATTATTTAACGTGGAGAAAGTCTTCGTAAAATAAATACAAATGAGAAAGATTCTCCTTTAGAAAAAGAGGAAGAAACATTAGAAATAGATTATATTAAGAAGAAAAGCAGAGAATATTTATCTCCACAACAGGTTGAAGTTATTTTGAAGTTATAACGAGGAACATTTTGAAAAATTGAGAAGAATGAGACATTGCTATGTCGATAAATGGTACAAACTGTGTGAAAAGAAAGATTTCCTTTACTTAGATGATGCCAAGTGGAACGTACTGGAGTGGTGATAATCTATGCTCTAACTTAAAACGAAAATTGATTAATTGTGCAGTTTAATAAAGAAACAATTTTTAAAGGAACAGAAATAGTTGACAATCTGCACAATTTAATGTGAATTGAAATGCTTACTGGAACAAATAAAGTTTAAAAAACATTTGAAATGAACGGAAATGTTTGAAACTTTCACGGATAGAAGTTCGTGTTAAAAAGAAAGGATGGTTGTTAGAAGTTAACGTAAAATACTTTATGTACATAAAGAGAATCTATGAGATTCCAGAAATATGGTCAAAATGTTTAGACTAAGGTAGAAACTACCGTTATTGCCATTGTAAGGAAAATGTAGGAGAAATACACGAATGGATTCTAGCTTTCCTGAAGTAACAAATATTGTGAGATGTTTTATAATTGATCATCTTCGCGGAATATACTGCTTAATAGGAGTGTTTTATGTTTTTTAAAGAAACGATACTTTGGAAAGTGAGTTACTTGTATTCCAGAAGATATTTAAAATATACTTTGAAATTAAAGGAAAATAGGAATAGGGCTGGTTCTTGAAAATTATTTGAGACCTATATTTTGTGATGTATTGTGTTCTGTAATGGCCAAGAAAGTGATACAATATTGACGTTAATATAAGTATTTTCCTGTTGTGAAGTACTAGTTTACAGATTGAGTAATATGTTTTTTTTCTTTAGCTGCTTCCCTCTTTTTCGTATTCACTGAGAGAATAATTCTCTTCGATATTTTCTCTTGGAAAGACTGGAGATTAATCTCGGTAACTAATCTAATCTATAACAAGCTATATAGAACATTCATTGCAAAGGTTAGCAAGAAAATATCACAGTTCTTTTTGTACACCCATGAGACTCTCTATAGTAGTTCACCTTTGGCAGGTCGCAGTTACCACTTCGTTTTCACCGGCGGTCTATATATATGGTATTTCATCCAGTAACTTTAGTACTCTCCCTGTTTCGTTACTAATAGTATTTACATACATCAAGACGGTAGCTTTTTTCTTTCTTTCTCGTTATTATCCTCCCTATCTTTTGTAAACTGTTCTGTTTCTTATCCATTCGTTTTATTGTTTTTCAATCTACTGTTTGTCGTGTCCGTTTTCAAGGAATTCGTTACTAACATTTAAGAATTATTTTTTTAAAAAGTTTCGTGTAAGAGATTTGGATCCGCTTATAAGTAAAAGCTTGTTTTGTTTATGCCGCTGTTAGGATATTTCATTGACGTAGAGATGTAAATGCGTTTACTTTCTATAAACATTATACTCAAGTCACCCAACCAATAAATGCCATTGGAAACTGTTGTGCTTCAACCTAAATGTTGGTATTGGTTTGTAGGCAATACGTTCGTTGTATGGCAGTACGGTACAGAGAGGTTAGAAGAATGTTTATAACTCAATAACAGCCATCAAAATATACAATTTATAATAGAGGCATAGAAAAGGTGAAATACAATTCTCAGAAATTCTAATTTACAAGGCATACACTGTGAGACTTGGGTACAATGTTTAAAGAAAACCAACGAGTACAAATCTCTACTTAAAAGCCAAATCCCAACAAGAATACACTGAAACATGCTGTTATTTCTTATCTGATTCATCACATTTCGAAGATCTCTGAAAGGGATATTTACAAAATGAAATCTAGCATATTTAAACACCATGTTCAGAAATAAGTACGGCAAACAGCAGATTATAGCAAAACAATTAAACAAATTGATGAGAAACAGGAACGGTTACAGAAAGGAAAGGAGGAGGAAAACGATCAAGAAAGAAAAGGAACTTCCATCTTGACACAAGTAAGCACTATTAATAACCAAATACAAATAATGAATTAGAAATATGGAATTAGAACCATACAGAACGACAAACAAAACTACATCACCTACAAGAGCATGAGCTACATTGTAATAAGGGAAATTCGAAATAAATCAGATGTGACAGAATACTGTAGAGAACAGATTCATTTCAAGGATGCGCAGGTAGTACATAACAACAGCGATTATTGAGAGGTACTAGAAAGGAAGAATTGAAACAACATTACCTCAACGTAGATGGCAATTATAGATTAAGTCAGATTTGGAGGACAATGATATCAAATATCACATTTAATTTATAACGTCTCTTTGGATGTCAACGGTTACTCCGATGAAGCAATGCCATTGTTAAAAGCAGATAGGTGCTATGTGTTTTAATGGCACATATCCTCTTTCAAGAATGGCAGATTCAATTTTAAAACTTAATACAAAATAAAAGTCACATGTTGTAATCCCGAAGGAAAAATATTTCATTAATCCTAAAATTTCATTATCTTATTTCCTTGTTTTGAAGCTTAGTGCTCATATTATCTTTTTATTTTCTTTCCGGATTTTTCTTGTTTTACTTCCTTGCTCTTTTCTTTCACCTTCTTCCTTGCTCACAACAATAAGTGTTGTTCTTGCAGAATCGCCAGTGCTGTTAAAAATATTGCTTTCTATTCCTTCAATTCGTGATTTTCCTTTTTCTCGTCTCACGTTCTCATTATTCGTTCTAACCAACTTGCCTTCCAACTGTGTAACCTGTTTCATTTACTCCGTATTCCATTTTCATTCTTTAAGCTGTCGTTTTCCATTTATATTTATTCAGTTTTCTTCCACACATTGAACCTTTTCGTTGAAAATATAAGATATTATTATCTCTAGATTCTTCTTAACACTGGCTTCAGTAGGGTACAATCATCGTGACCACCTCATTATGTACCCTTTAAATCTTAAACAGAATATTCATCCAAGGTACGAAACATACCAAAACGTTTTCAGTTTTACTCATTCCCTGCAAATTGCTGTAATGAACATAACACGGTTCGAAGTTTCCCTAATTAATTCCAAGTAGTTGATAGGAATAGTTGTTTACCACCGATGCAAAGTCCAGTTAGAAGGGAAGTTTATGAAGTAGCATACAGCGTATCTATTAAGAAAGTATTACCAAGGCAATGTAATCCAATTACCAACACTCGAACATCATGATTGAGTTTTCAGGGTTTTTCCTGAGTCATACCAGGCAAATACCGCGATTTTACCTTTCAGATGGTCCCTGACCGGCTACATCCTAACATACCTTATCACACTCTATCGCAACCTGAGCCTGAAATGCTTAAAGATCATAAATACATTCAAATCTATCCATAATTTAGAACTCGCCTGTTCTGGAATGAATTTCACCTGAGAAATGGTTATCAGCATATAAAAGCTGTTGAAATGTATGTAAAATGGAGACTGTAAAGCAAGGTGTGACGTTGGTCGTGATGAAACAGAGAGTACACAAAACAGAAGAGTCTTTGAGGCTCAAGAGAAAGAAGATATAATACCAAAGAGCGCTTTTGACAAAATCAAAGTAAGTTCCAACATTAGAGACGTCTGAGTGGATTATGTAATCTTGGAAACAGAAGAACATCAGTCACCTGCGTTGACTATTTACCACGATATACCTATCTTAATCTGAACGTTCCAACTGATAGGCGATGTTGTCAAAATCTGGTAAGTAAATTTGTCATTCATAAGATGATGGACTGGCATTATAAGCTAGGACGCATTCATCATTTGCGATGTATAAGGAATTAAATTAATCAACCGGTAGATATCTAATGTAAAGTTTAAGATCTTAGTTGAATTTCATTACTATAAAAACGGTACCTGTTTTGATATTTCAGTATCTTTAAAATTGTAAGCGTATTTTGCTGTGCTAGCTTGTCAGGTTTAATTAGATTCGGTTTAATCGTTCCTGCGTCAAGCTCGAAATTAAGTTCTTTCTTAACACGGAAGTGACAAATGTTTTAACATTTAATTATAATTAAAATTTTAAGTATATTTTTCTATACTAGAATGTCAAGTTCGGCTGATATCGGGTTAATTGTCCCAACTTTATGCTCTAATATGTGTTTAGTAAGTACTTGTTGTTACCACGGACGTAGGAAATAACTTTATTATTTTAATTTGGTACATGTCTCGATGGTTGAGTCTTATACGATCTAGCCATGTTTGACGTATCAGTCGGAACGTAAATTTTAATAAATATTTGTCCCTAAAAATGGTAGATAATAAGCTAAAAGTTCTGGTACAGCTAAAACATGGTGCAAGCTTTAGTCTATCAAAATACCTACGTATTTCGTAGTAAATCTACAGTTACCACGAAAATCACTTACCTTTTCACTACTCTCAAATTTTATAAATCTCCTACAACAAAACCACTAAGGCTCTGCTAAAATTGGTGATAATCGGTTTTGTATACTCGAAGAAGCTTTTTGTATTGTGCAACATGAAGGTATAAGAGACAATTGATGACAATATCATTGGCATTGGTTGTGCATGGACAAATTATGAATATAGTAGGTAAAATTAACATAAACAATATCTTCAAGGGGAATGTTTTATATAAGTTCGTATAGTAGACAATACTATATACCTTTCTTAGTCTTAGGCACGTCTACTGTTTAGACACTGACGTAAACTAATTTTTATATCAATGTAGGAAGTATTTTGGACGTAAGACGTAATTTAAGAGAAGTTAGATAATTATGAGTTCACGAATAGGAATAATACGAAAAATAGACCTTGTACTAAATGTGGTAACGGTATACAACCGGATCTGTCATACACTAACAGATTAGAACATTTAATAATAAACGAACACAGTCAATCCAGAATATACAAGAAACTATGTGAATTTAGGAGTTTTACACAACACATACCAGCAATGCATCATTACGGAAATATCACCTATCAGGACATAAATGCTTCATACATTTTCATGAAGAAAGTAAGTGGTTAAAGACAGAAGGTGATACAATTTAAGATGAAATAGAGACAGTGTAAGACGAGAGAGAGAGAGAGAGAGAGAGAGAAAGGTATAAGGAAAATAACTCAAGTAATGGAACAACAACCAAGAGTAGTAAAGGGAAAGCTCACTAACGTAGTGGATAAAGAAGATCCATCACAAGCGCTATAAAGGTTACATCAATTGTTATTGGAGATGGGATATTACATAAATTATTTCAAAGTGTCGACCTTAATTAAAATATTTGCAAATTAGTTTCCAATGCTTTATTTATTTTATAAATTAAGATGCAGCAGTACTGTACGTTATTTGTTAAAACATTATGAACAATGAAACTATTATGACATTTTAAAATAACTCTCTTGCTTTTGCTAGAAATATATTAAGGTAACATTAGTACTTGATACCTGAAAAAAGCTTAACCTAACTAATAGAGAAAATAATCAGACTTATTTAGGAGAGAAGGTGCATTGTTATGGATGAACTATGGTACGTTTATTCGTCTTTGTTCAATTGGTTGTGTGACTTAAGGTTGTGTGACTTAAATACATATAACTCTTGCATAGTTGTTTGTATTAAATTATGTAAAATATGTGTTACCTATTAGCTTATAATGCACTTATGTGAAGACTCATATGTGTTTCCTAATGTGGCATTGCCTAACTAACGCAGATTGAAGTATAAGATTATCCCTACCGAACGTAACTACCCACGAGAACCTTGAACTATTTATTTTCAGTTATACTTATTGAAATAATATTAAGCGTAAATCATAATTGAATTAAAATTGATCATATTTTCTGAATAATCTTTACAGTTATCCCCTAGCAGTTTATCAAACTTCAACGACGATATGCTGCTGTTTGGAATTGACTAATAAGGGTTTTGACAGTTGTCGTTAGCGACGAAGAATGTCCTGTTGAAAGAGGTGTGAATTCATAAAGTCCGAAGCAAAAAATGCAAAGTAAACAATTCCCAAAACAAAAATATCAAAAGAAAAAATGTCAGAAGTCAAATATTTTGTCAGCACAAATGTCCAAAGTGAAAACTGTCAAACTAAATTGCCCATAGTAAAAAACAAAAAGTCCAAAGTAAATGTGTGCAAAGTTAAAAATGAGCAAAGCAAAAATATCGGAAGTAAAAAAATTTTTAAAGCAAGAAATCTCGAACATGAAAATGTCCAATAAAAAGATGTCGGGGACAAAAGTGTAAACTTACGAATGTTCAAATGAAAATGGCTAAAGGAAGATTGTACAAAATATAAAATGCCTAATACAAGGGTGTGGAAACGAGAAATGCCCAAATGAAAGTACGTTCAAGTAAAAAAGAAATCTCAGTAGTGCCGTAATAGAAATCTTATGTATGAAACAGAAGGTTTGTAAACCTGTCCCTCTGTCTCTAAGTTATTTATATCAATCTACTAACCTACATTGATTTCACTCAACATTTTGCATACTTATTCTTTAGGCACAAAGAGTAGGTCATAGAAATACGTTAAGTTGCTGGAGTTGTCAACGGTGTCAGTCAAATAATAAAAACAGCATTTCAGAACACATTGCACTGACTTATAGCAAATTTTGCATACATGTTCCTTAGGTACTGAGCCAGATCAAAAATATATTTCGGTTCCGGTAATATACCGTAATTGTCAGTGTTCTAGTGTCATAGTCGTAGAGTATCTCTATGACCTGTCCCAGTAATAAACAAGCTTAATGAATATACATACGTCCAATGATGTAGAAGGAATCTGAAATATGATATTTTTTAAATTAGTTGGCAACAATGAAACAGCAGAACCTATGGTGGACGGCTTATGTATATGACCTATACCAGTAGCTAAATTTAAAGTTTTGTTATGATAGGGCAACAGTTTAGGAGTTATAATAAATATTAACATTTTGAAATTGGTTAGTAACACGGACAACATTTGCGCTCAGTGACAACTCTTACTTGTCCTAGTACCTAATGCAGAAGTATACAAATCTTAGTGTGCGTCGGTGAACGCGTCTACAGGTTGCCGAAAAGTCAATTTACAATGACTAAAGGTATGTGGTTACATTTTTTTTGCCAATTCCTAACACTTGACAATGCGTTAAGCGTGTTAATTTCGTATTTTAGTAAAAGATGTAAACATTATTATTCGATTGTTTCGAATAAAGTTTATGAGAAGTTTGGTGCTGGTAAGTCTAAACGGTACTGGAACAATTTGGAAAATGATTTTGAAAATAGCTTTCAACACTGACAACTAGGGTATAATAACTTACCCGGAAAAACTCTATAACATGGACCACTACCTAGGAAACACGTATCCAAAATTTCGTGGAAATCAATGGAAGGATTTAGATTTGTGTAAGTTAGAAACATAATATATGTTAGATGTGCATACGACAGCCATACAGACATTCAATTTGATTTACATAGAGTTTTGTTTATAATCCTTTAAACATCTTACTCATTAGATATTTTTAACTTTTATGCATTCAAGACAGGTTTTTGGACGTCTTTGTCGGACATTTTACGCTTTGGATATCTTTGTTTTAAACATTTTTTACTTTGATCATTTTGAATTTGGACATTTTTCATTTTAAGGTATTTTCGGTTTAGACATATTTTACTTTGAACATTTTTGTTTTGGATATTTTATACTTTGGACATATTTGCTTAGGACATTTTTTCTTTGGACATCTTCGCTTTGGATATTTTCTACTATGGGTACTTTGCTTTGCACGTTAATACATATACCATTAAAAGAGATAAGGAAAATGGGCTAATCATCCACGGATTTTAGTTTGGTGCCGTTCTGAGCGAATTTCATGATATTGCAGCTTTGTAATTGACTTTCTATTTTTCATCAGTCAGATAAGGGATACCCTGGAATGATGCATTTTACTTACGCCGTCGTTGACATCTTCATCATCCATTTTCCCTTTCCTATCTCGGCCTGATCGTTAGATGCATAAAGGCAATAAATATATTTGAAAAAATTTCCTTCTAACTTACAAGTATTTTTATCGTTTTGCTATAAAAGTTCTCTATAAGACGATCACATTGTATGATGGCATCGCTTTCCTAACCTGAATTTATGTAATTATGAAAAGGGTAATCACTGTTACTAATTGCGGAAAATATTCCCATGAAAACAAATACTGGAGCATAAATGGAAATATTAGAATGAAGTATATTTGTTCAGATATGTTCCTACTCAATTTAGTTTCTTAAATACTTTGTAGTGAAAATTACATCTTCTTCGGTATATCGTATCCATTTTAAACAGCAGCAAGAGATAGCATTAAAGAGAATCTTGCCACAAACAATTACAATCGTCTACCAACAATGCCGACAAAAATGATATTAATTTTAGTTACAATACATCAAATTTCATATACTTTTTCAAAATTAATTAACTTTTAATGTTTGCTTAAATATATAGAATCATAATTTCTGGCAAATATATTAAGTTTAGGAGATTCGGAAGGCCGCCATCACAATCACTGCAGATCGTCATCATCAAATATCTCTTCGAAATCATTGATAACGTCAGCATGAACTGCTTTCGCATTTGCCGCCAAATACATTAACAGACCGTCAGAACCTTCTGCCTCCTCCATCTCCATGTATGGTCCTGTTCCTTCAGGAAACATTTCATCTGCTACAACGGTAGGCTTCATGTTAACGGTTACCTACTTATAATTATGGAAAGTGACAAACGTTCCGTCAAATGAATCAAAATTACAGTAATAATATCTCATCTAATTCCTTGAATTTGGGTATGGCTCCCTGGATTGAAGCTACATTATTACCTCTTTGAATTGCCATGTTTATTTTTTTGAATAAGAAATGTGCTTGCTCTACCATCACCAGATGATTTTGTGATACGCTTACCTATTTCTTTTATGGAGTTGAGACCTTATTCTCCCCATGAACCACTGGATTCGGTATCAATGGGTACGAAATGGTACTTCTGTGCAAGATTACTATATTTTCTTCTTTTTTCCGCTTCTTTTCGACTGGCGATATTTTCCGCCTGGATTGAGGAAAAAGGGAGCAAGTGAAGTCTCAAATTAACGGTCTATCTTTTAGGTTAATACAGTCATCCCATCTAGTCTTTTACCGTCTGTTCTGCTACATCCAATAGGTTCTCGTACTGCAGGAATGCCAGCTGAGATTAGTGCTCCGATTATAATGTCATTAACATTCGAGTGACGAGGATGTCTAGTATACCTGCGCTTTTGGAACAAGAAAGGCCATGTAATCCTCTTTTTATTTACTTCACTTTTACATGCCTGACATTTGTGACAAATATCTGCACCCAGGCTAATTCCAACTGATATTCGCAAACATTCATTACTTAGGTGAAGGCCGGGAGAGGGTGAAGGTAGAGCTTTGAGCCAAGTTCCTGCTTCGAAATTATTCTAACTTTGTCTTCTAAGTTATCTGCAGTCTGAAGTAAAAAGGAGAGGTGTGATTTGATAGTGGTTTAATCCCATGTAAATTGCTTTGTTCTAGTATCGAGTTACGGCAAGAATGATCCAACTAATAATGACCAAGTTGAAGAGCAAGTCTCAATCTTAGAATCCCCATGAGAACTGATATCATTTTGGAGAAGTGATTCTATCAGGCATCGGAAACCATAGAATGACTCCATGAAGGCGGGAATAGCCAAATCTAAGACGCTACGAATGCCTAATCCTCCACAAGTGACAGGGAGGGAAGCCTAAATCCATGTGTGGTCAGGAAGGAAATAATTTAGGATGGATTCTAAACCAGATTTAATGGTGTTATCGTAACGTTCGAGTAGATCTTCTTCTCTCCAAGAAGGCGAACAACGCAGAAAATGTAATAATCTTAGTATGGTAAAAGAATATCTTAATAAATACAATTCTGAGTGTGCAAAGATCGAAGAAAGACGCGAAAAGTACGTTTCAAGTTTGGCTATTTTCCCAATTAATAAGGATCTCCTTGCGTCAGTAGAGAGGGCAGAACATAGAAGAAAAGCATTTTACGGAGACGTTAATTAAATGCCTCGAGCTACTTCGTTGAACATTGTGAGATGTATGTATATTTGTTCGATTGAAGTTGCTAAAAGCCAATCTCACATTTAGAAAAATTGAGATCAAGACCAACTGTAATTGCCTTCTTATGGATATCCTTTAATGCATTTAATATAGTATCCAGGTCTCCAGCTATGGTTCCGTCGTCTACGTACCATATACTCAAGTCAGTGTTGATATTATTGACAATAGGTTGAAGGAAGGCTTTAGGTTTCTGGTGAGGATATGAATAATATATGCGTGCAGTATGTGCAACAGCTTCTGCTCCATGTTGAATGCCTACCCCAAGTTGGTGTGGAGAAAGGTACTGAATTAGGGGATGTTTAATTCTTCCGCATCTAATTTTAGAATAAAGTCTTCTCCATGTGTTCCCTGTAGCGATTGGTCTCATTTCGTTTTCAGTGCTATAAGAAAAGCCCCGAAAAAATGGCCTTATTGCTATGGGCAATTCTCCTTAAAAGATCACTGAAAGAAAATCACAAATAACCTTGATAAGGCGATCTTTAGATTCTTGAATAGTACAAAGTATTAAGTCCTTGAGGATTGAAAGACGCATGCTGTCTATCTCTCCAGCTGAACCAGAAGGGAATGATTTAAGCGCCTTAAGTAACTCGTTGGACGTAGCTTTATTGACATCAATATTATGATCTATTAAGTTAGGAGAAGCAAATGCATAAGGGTGCGGAGTATGTTTTTCTCTTAAGGCCCTCAAAATGGTGTGGTCTGATGGAGCGAAGCTGTCTTCAGAAATTAGAAGTCTGACAGCACCGTGTATGTCGCCATCAGAAAGTTTGTTCTCAATATGTTTGATCAAGACATCGTTGGATGATTTGTTAACAGTTTTATTATGTTTGTATTTATTGTAGTCATTGGATTAGTTATGTCATCACGAGAACTACTGAACCAAATTTGAATTCTCTGTTTCACCCATGTAGTGAGATTAGAGATTTTTGCGGATTTTGAAGGCATGTTGAGAGTGATATATGGGAAGAATAAAAGTTCGATCCAGTGGTCCATATTATTAGATGTTACAATCTTCTGAAGGATTTCAATAAGAGCCTCAGCCATATCATTTCTTGCTCCGCGAGGAACTCTTCGCAGAATGGGCACTGACGACTTAGGGTCAGTTCTACAATCGACGGATAAGCTTCTGGCCAGATCTAATGTTGAGGCCAAGTCATATTTTGGCCAATGAGAGTACGCAAAATGAAACTTGGCCTCAGCTTAAATAAAGTCGTGAGCAAAGGACATTTGATTGGGTGAACAATATTTAGCGCTAGGCACAGATTCTCCCTTTTCCTTGGTAGTGTCATTATGACATTTACCGTTATGTATCATTAGTCCTATAGAATTGAGGAAATATTTATTACATTTTGAGCAGAGAAAATCCCTGGAATTAAAACCGACTCCAGCATAAGTGCAGGGCATATGATGAGCTTATTTTATAAATTGAATATTTTAATGACTGAATTTAAATTTGCGTAGTCTTGAAACTCCCCATAGCGCTTTCCTTTTTTCCGATATACGCGTAAATAAGATTTATATAAGGCAATTCAGACGTTCTAATTTGTGTCACACTAACTAACATGAACATATATGTTGGAGTTGCATTCAAATTATTCATGTAATTTGTGTTGCAATAATTACAATGTTTAACATAAGAAAATAGATGGAATTAAAACGAACATGATTAATGTAACAGTATAGTTTATTAAATTAATTAAACCAAATCTAGATTTCAAATTATCGAGGAAACTTTGTTGATTTCTCTCTACATATTATTTACCTAATTTACATTATCGACATTATATTATAGACTCAATCGTTTCAGATATCCTCCTGGGAGGTTCATGTTGTACACAACTACATTTTCTAATTAATACGTTGCATTGCAATTACGTTTAGTGTTATATCAACTTTATGCAGAAAATACATTATTCATAGGAACACCAGCGCGTTGATTTATTTTGTATTACATATAGAGCAGAATTAATTAACATCGTTTCATATAGAGTTAGCTAGAAGATATTCTTTGTACCCTGGATCAATATATAACATCTTTTAGGAAGATTTACGAAAGCTTTTTAAGAATATGACCCAGAGTATCACACAGAGAATCAATCTACAACTTCAATAGAAACAATGACTTTTGAAGTCCACAATATCTTTATTGTCTTTCTAAATTTTTAAAAGAATATAGATTACAAGAATCACCTTAAAGGCCTTGGGCAAATGTCCGTGATAGCAAGTCCATGAGATTAGCGAAACATGAAAATAAATTATTTGAATGTTACTAAATAATACGAGAGTATGCTCGTACGTTTCCTTCGGGAACCATTGAGGTTAGAATGTTTCTTATTTTGCTTACCAATTAGATTTCTAAAGGTCAAATCTCGTCTTAATGGAACCATCAATGAACTCTAAAACTATTGTAGAACCCTTCACAGAAGATGAATGTTAAGGATACCCGTATTTAGAAATACAAGGTTGAGAAAAAATTTTCAAGCCTATGCGTTAGCTTTTGAGGAACTGTGCATTACATTTCAGACTGTTTCTTTGAGAAGAAACCTTTCTTGCATAATATTCAGATTTTCTTGCTGTTCGTATCAACCAACAGTCATTGGCGTGTGCAGAATATAATTGGTTAGGATGCCAGACGAATGGTGTAATAGAAATGGACTTCCATCTCTTTTTGATTTGCAGAAGATCTGAGAATTAAGAATGGCCACCCCTCCTTGCTTGGAGTCTTCTACCCATAAATCCGAATTTGTTTCATTCTCTCAATTTACGGAAATTTCAAGCCTTTACTGATAGTTTATCGCTTCCTGTATAAATTCTTCTTCCCTTCCAGATATCATATCCCTCAGAAATTTGAATTTCAAGTTTTGGCGCTTTTTGCCTTCGTCCAACTGCTGCTTAAATTTGAATTAAATGCATTTCGTATTTGTTTATGCACGATCTACATGTCTCTGTTTCCCCGTAGATGTCAAAATGTTTTGAAATTTAAGTCATCAACGTGTTTCTAAAGGCTTTTCGGACCGTGTGGATTAACTTTCATTTAACTATAGGCATGAATACGAGAAGAAACCGATTAGTTTAAACATTAGAGTACTATTTGAAATGTAAAATATTGAAGTTTATATTTCTTTAGGATCCTTTTATGCATGCGACATATGTCGTTGCGTCGTCGATAACAAATGTCGTTGCGAGTCAGCGGGAACAAATGCTTGCTTTTATTCACTGTGTCAACGACATATGTAGTCTCCAAACTTTGTAATTTTCGTATTTTAGCTAATTATTACGTACGTTTCAGTCCTGAGATAATAATAACATGAGAAAATGTAGGTCTCTGAAATAAGATAGAAAAGGCTTGCTTTGTGGCTAGTTGAAGTTGCTTCTTAAATGTTTATCTACTTTCATTTACTATCTAGGTATTAACCACTCACAATACGCACCTAACCGCATTTTCCTTATCTATGAGATATCGACTTGCACTTTGCAAATTCTTGTCTGTCTTCATGTCGTAGTAAAGAAGATTCTTTCAGACAATTTTGGAAGTAAAACATTGATGAATTCCTCCTTTTCTATAAATATTCCCATGCCTCTTGCTTGTACACATGTGCCATTTGCATTTTTGGATGTTTCCAGACCTTTGGTTCACTATGTAGTTTTTCTTCTATTTACCAAAACCGGTAGGTCATGGCTTAGTTAGTAGCGAGTCAACTTCGCATTCAGGAGATTTTGTTTCAATACCGATTCCCAATACACCTGGCAGGTTTTCCCAGGCTATTATTCGTTATCACTCCAGGCAAATGCTGGTATGGTACCTTCAACTTAGCCCTAAACAACTCCTTAACATGAAGTTTCTTCCTTTCTCCTACCCAATCCCAGTGTGAGCTATAAAGCAAATTCAAAATTCAATATTTACTTTCCGGAAACTGACTTTCTGGAATGTTTACCTTTTTTCTAATATATATATATATATATATATATATATATATATAATTTTCTCGATAAATCCGATTATGTTTGTATGTGTAATTTTACTTTAATATTTTTGCAGCCTTTTCTTAGCTATTAAAACAGATTAAAAACAACACTGTGTAGTATGGTTTGTGTGACTCGTTCCTGATTACTGTTTCTGAATTGGGTTGTATTGCTGATTACGAAAATGTAATACATTTTTGCTCATCACTTTAGGATTCTTCTATATTCAAAGCTTTGTGGTAATGGTATTTCGAGAAAATTTCAATTTAGGCGAATACAGTAAGTTTGTATCGCTTAGGTAACACCCGGAAACAATGGTTAAAGTACAGTAAGTGCGCAGTTGTAATCACATTAGTCACAACTTGATTGGAGTCTTGTATCTACTGTGAAGCTTAATGATATTTATACTAAGAACGACAGTGTTTATTGTTTTAGTTCAGTGTGCTTAAAAAGTGCCATGATGACTATGCGATCTTGTGTCAATCATCCAGACGATTGCTGCTACACATGTGAAAGCTTTGATGTAGCTAGACAGATATAACGTATATCTCAGTTCGTGAAAACTGCGTAACGATCCTATTTTGGTATGGATATACAATGATCAGGCAGAAACGTTTGCTACACACATTGTATGCCAACCTACGTTGAGAGCTTACGACTGCAGAAGAAGAGCTTCAAAAATTCATTGTCTTCTGATATTCCGATGGTATTGAGGAACAGGAGACCTATTCCGATGATTGTTACTTCTGCGTAGTGAATCTGAAAGAATGCAACAGCAAAACAAAATATATAGTTTACCCCCAACATCCCTTCAGCAATAAGGCCAGTAGCACAAGTAGAAAGCTTATTTGTCCTCTTCCAACCAGTGACACGTTGGAGGGGCCGAAGCTCCGCTAACCCACCGCCACCCCTGAAAGTTTCCAGACTTGGAATATTATGATGCTTACTACGACTTACCACTGTAAGCATCAGCAGGCACGCTCCATGAGTAACAAACTACTCACCAAGGAGGCTAATGGAGTACTTGTTGACTCAGTACCTTTACAACAACTGAGTCTATCAACCAACGTGTCAACTCCCACCAAACATGAATTATGAGCAATGGTACATAAAATATTAAGAATGTGCTATATACATATAAGTTATAAAAATATAAGTTCTATGGGTACTAAGCGAATAGAATGAACTGTAAACACTAAAAATAAAAACAACGAATAATTATCAATAAAATATAGGATTAACTAAAATAAAACTAATAATGATAATAACAATAATAATGAAGATATACCCTTACTGAAGATACACCTCTTAAACGAAAAGCATTTATCCCAATTAAAACACAAAATCTTCTGAACATAATACAAAACTATCTCCAAAAGAAGGATATTTTTTAAAAAATACATTCAATTAATATTTAGTAATACTCTTTGACCCACTAGAAAATATGTATTATAGCAATATGGAGCAACTTAATAAGGTGGGGATTTTCACATGAACCCAATTACAAATTTTAAAAAATGATAGTGAATAGGTAATGATAATAATGAAACCTATCCAAAATTACCAGAACTTACAACAAAGTTCGCTAGATATCCAAAAAGATTGTACACACAAACACATTAAAACATGACTATAACTAACCCAATATAAATTCCCCCCTAAAACAATAATTATGCATATATAAACTATATGTTTGAGTGTTTAGAAATCTAATAAATCAATTGCATCCATAACTCTTAACCGGCCTCGTCCGAAATTAATCGTAAAATATATTATGATAAAGTTATTCACTCGCACTAGTGACAGACGAAACCAATGACACAAAACCCGCTGTCTGCTTCTTGATTTCACGCTGAAGTTCAAAATCTACTACTGCCAGTATGAATTATTCCAAGTATAGGCATCGTGAACAAGAGTTACTGCTGTATTTTACTGACAGGAAACAATAGTGTACTGTTAAGATATTAACGGAGCAATGAGGTGGCTTGTTATCAAAACAAGTCTCAAGGGGGTTCTGCTTTACAACACTAACGTCTACGAATCTACCCTTATAGCTCATTCTGCAGTCCTGAAGGAAACCCATAATTGTCTTCAATGTTAGTTAGAAAATGTAATATGCAGTGATCATAAGTGGCTTTTATGTGATGATTTCAGAGTAACTGGGTTATTACAATAGCAAGCAGGCTACACGAAAAGACCATCGTTTCTTTGTCTATTGAATAGGAGGGCAAAATCATTGCGTGGGAAGAAAACACAGTCACAACCTAGAATGTCTTTGTTTTCAGGGGGAATTATATGTTGTTCAAGAGCCGCTAGTAGAACTTCAAAGGTGTTACAGCCTCTTTTCATATCAATCTCGGCATTATAAAGCAGTTCGTCAAGACATTGAACAAGAAGGGTAGGTTACCAGAAAGTTTCCATCGGAGACACTTGAGTAGTTGCGGCAAGTTATACCTATCGGACCTCAGATTGGGAAGTTAATAATTGATCCGAAATTGGATAAATTTATGATTGAAGTGAAACAGCCTGTGTAAACAAGCTTCAATGCAGTTGCCGAAGAAGACTTATTAGGCAACAAAAAGACTAACAGCTACAAGGAACATGTTGCTGAGATGCTAAAACATCTTAAGATATTCATTCTTTAACATGGGTGTGAATATACACTTTTTTCATAGCCGTCTTGATTACTTTCCCACAACTCTAAGAAACCTCAGTAAAGAACAAGCTAAGAGATTCCACCAGACAAAACATTAAAAAAATAGATATGAAGGATGATGAAAAGCTCATATGCTTGCTGAGAGCAACTTCTGTGTCCCTATCCAAGAAATAGAAGTCAGACGAAAGCACTTTAGAATTACATGACATCGTTATATCTTGTGTACATGCAAGTTGTTATGAAGTAAATATAATATTCATTACTTGACTCAAGTACTGATGGTATCTGAAGTTGTCTAACACACTGTTACCAATATGTGTGTGTATTACTACTTTCTTTGTAAGTGATTTCCACTTCCACAACATTGTTTGTGACTAAATTATGTCAGTGTTTTCATGACGTGTTTTAAGGCACGAGATTTTAATCATTTAAATTTAATATCTTGGCGATTTTTCAAAAACTGTATGTCATAAAGAAAATATGATTACATTATTAAGGAGAACAATTCTGACTTATCTTAACAAAACATAAATTTTGCTTTCATCATAATTTTCGAGTTAATCTATATTTACATAGTACATTGATTTTTCTTGTTTTTGGCAGTTTCATGCACATTATATTAATAAACCTGGTATGGTACAGCAGAACTCATATATTATTTTTGGTTCTAAGACCATCGACTTGTGTAAAAGCAGCAAAACATTCCAGTCATCATAAGCTTTGTTTAAAATACTACACAATGTAATTTAATATCTCGAAGACGTGATTAAAGGAATAGAAAACCTATTCATCTTATACATTTTGTAATTATTCCTGCAATGCTAATCCTGTTATTGTTGAAGCTCTGAATACTATGAAATAAGAATTTTTTATTTCATAGATTATCGCAATTCCCCTTTTTGGTAATGTTGAAGGTACATTCGCAGATCACTATAGCAATTTTACCCACCTTTTGATACGAATTGCGTTTTATGATGTATTCTTAGTCTGATAATGTGTACAATGGTCAGTGGAACCCTACAACCTGAATAGATCACCAGAACATATTGTATTTTAGCATCGGATTACTATCCGTTAGCCAAGTCAGTTTCCGTCAGTTTCCTGGTTTTTCAACCCAGAGGAAAAGGAAGTTCACAAAAAATAATTTAGGAAAAGAAAACAACAGTAGTAAGAGTCATAAATTGCCTGTGTAGTTTATAGTACAAGGAGATAATACGTAAACGATCATAATTTGTTATTAGTTTTACCAATTGTAATGCCTACGCGTAAAATCCACTATGTGTTATTTAAGGTAGATTCAAGTAGCCCTTAAACGCCTTTCTTTTTCTGCCTCAGTACACATTAAGACGAAAATGTGCGTGTGAGCGTGTATATATGTATGGTGAACACGTAGATGGTATGAACGTGGAAATATGGATTTAATGTATGTGTACGCGTGTGGAAATGCGTGCACTAACGTTTATTACGACTCCACCTTAATCTCTGTCATCCTCAACATCATGTAATTTCTGTTTACTCTCCAAAACAACTCGCATTAGCATAAGAGGAACCTGAGAGAGGTAAAGAGAAATATCAAGGCTAGTGTAATTCACTGTGAATAACTTGACATGTGCGTGTGCATGTTTTCGTTTGGTTGGGTGGCTTTTGTTGATACTTATGGGTGCTTGTCAATCTTAACTGTGTGAGGTCCTTGGCATCTTGTTCCTGATCAATTACTTTGGGCGAGAAAGTACCACTGTAAAGCTGATTGATTAATTGTAATTTATTTATTATCTAGCAAAACTGGACAAACATTAGCATAAGGAACAAAACAGTTGTTCCGGATGTGGCCATTTACAGGATTTTAAGTAGATCAATCATCATTTAATGACTATTTAGATTTTATATAAAATTACAAAATTTTAAACATAAACGAACAATAATCTGTTTCTTACGTTTATTTGTATTATGTGTGGTTGTATGGAACATGTTATAGAAGTTTGTCTTCCTATAACAGAATCATATTTAATAGTATGTTTACAGTTTACGTGAGTACTAATAGCTAGCAATATTTAGTGGAACATAGAAGTGTAGGTTACTGAGCGGTCGTAGTTCAGTTGGTAGAACTATCGCTTAGCATTCGAAAGGTCCTGGAAACGATTCCAGCAGTCGCCTTTCCTGACTGATGTTTCTTCAGAGCTTTTCCTCAGTCACAACTAGAAAATTCCTAATTATAGTAGAAAGTGGGATTATATCGAGTGGTGGGATCAAACCGGGTACCCTGTTTACCTCTTGATTAGTACTGCTTTCTTGTTGGTAGAAACTGAAATAAGTTCAAGTTATGAGGAAGAAGGAGTAGCCATTACATCATTTGCTTGCAGATATTCGTTTTAACATCGGCGTGTGATGTTGTGTTAGTTTGAGCTTTGTTCTATTGTTTTCTTTTTTTACCGATTCTTACAGAATCACTTCTGAATTACCGGAACAAGTATATACTCTGTGTATTTAACATATTTCACGAGTATTTTTCAATAAATGCGTAGCACTTTCATTAGTGAAAGTCATTTTTCATAATCTGCAGTACCCCGTAGTATTTCCATTGTAAAGTGCCTCATTTAAAAAAAACTTAATAATACAATAATTATTACTAACTGACTCCCGCGGTCCCCACATATACTATTTTAAAATACTTGGCAACATTGAAAACTGGAACCGTTGCAGGGTGACCCCTTGCATAGTATTTTTTCAACGTTGAAAAATAATGTTAGTGCCAACTTTGATGCTGATTCATCCAACTGTATACGATCCATTTAAAAATGGATTTATAATAGGTTTGCAACACTTATATTGAAGTGCTATGGGTCGGGATACTCACATTATTGTTCTATTGGATTGGATTATGTTTATGATAAATTTCTTGTGGATAATTAAAATGGTATTGAAGTCATTTGAAATAAAGTATTTATAAAAATTGTTGGTAGCAATGCCAACTGCGGCATTCAAAGTAACTGCATCATATATTCCAGTACGTAAATACTAAGTTTCATGTGGATGTATCCAGCGGTATGGAAGAAATATAAAATATTAAAGTTTTGGAATTGGTAGGTAACACTTATGCATATGGTACATGTGGTGAATGAAGTAGTTCTCTAGTCTGTCTCAATACTTAAATGACAAGTTTCGTGCTGAACTGTCGAATGGTAAGAAAGCTATCAACATTTTTAATTGGTTAGAAACACTGACGATTGTAACGCTTGCGGCGCCCGGCGTACCTTTTTGATCACTCCTACTGCCTAAATGCCAAGTTTGCATAATGAGCTGTCCAATGGAATGGAAACAATTTGAATATTGATTTTTTAATTACGATGGCAACAATGACAACTCTAATCTATCTCTCAGTTCCAGTCATTTGATATAATCTATCTCAAATGACAAGTGTGGTGGTGATTCGTCTGATAGTATAAAATTTGAAATATTTTAATCGGTTTGCAACACTGACAACTGTGATGCCTGTGAGGCCTGGAGTACCTCTCTGAGCTCTCTCAATACCCAAATAGCAAGTGTGGTGGTGATATGCCCAAGAGTATAGCATGAATTTTAAATATCATTTTAAAAATTGATTGGCAACACTGACGACTATGACACCCGGAGTAGTCCTACCTGTCATATCTGTCCCAGTATCTAAATGCCAATGTTGATACTTGTCTTTCTAATTCTTGTCGGTGTGAAGCAATTTGAAATATGTTTTTATCATTATTATTTTTTCTTAACATTGATAAATGTGTCGCCTTCAGCGTGCGGGGTACCTCTCTTATCTCTCTTACAACCCAAATGCTAAGTTTTATGCTGATCCATCTAATGGTATGGGAGCAACTTAAAATATTTATTTTGTAATTGATTGGTAACACTGAAGAGCGACTCCCATAGTTCTTCTTTGTTTTTTCCCAGTACCTAATACATATATACGCAAAATTTGGTGTAAAGCAATGGGCACGTGTAGATTCATATAAGTAAAATCTTTTGTAGAATTTGAAGTTTTAAATTGGTTGGCATCACTGAAATTGGGGGTTTGGAGGCGGGTACACAATTGTTATATTGTGCCGACTAATGTTTTTACCAAGTTTGGTAAGGTTACGTTAAACTATGTGGAAGCAACTGAAAACATTGAACTTGAAAAATTGGTTGGCAGCACTGAGAACTCGGCGACCCAGAACACTTCTGCGTCCGGAATGCCTCATAACATATCTAAGTATAAATAAGAGTGACCCTGGATGACTAGCGTGGGGTGCACTTGCACCTCATGAACATTTCGTTTTAAAATATTTCGAGTTATGCACACATCAGTTTGTTGAATTTCAGTGTATATCTTTACCCAGGTATTCAATGAGCCTCTCGCGGCTTGTGATTGAATAGATTAGTTGTCTGAACATACAATGTGCGGTGCCTCTGGGACCAACCTTATTCATAGTGGAACTATAACTAGAATTTATATTATTTTTGTCAAATTCATTTTCCGTTGCAAAGTTTCTGTAAATGTTAGAGCAAATAAAAGGACGGGACAGAACGTTCAGGATTTGTGTTATACTTGCAACCATTCCATGTGTCAAGCTCATGAAATAGCTTGGCAATGCTGTAGCTTTGGAAGAATGCGATAATAAGGAACTGCACAACTGCACTGATTTGACCCTGAAGTTAAGTATTATTTGTAAGTTTCCTAACATACTCGTAATAAATTTACGTTAAATTGCCCGTTCGACGTATCTTTCAGTATTTACCTTTAGGATTCCGTTATCCCGAACTAAAATGCTATCTGGTTATTTAATCCTAAAAACCAATGTTTAGTAAAATTCCTGCTGCACTTCTATGCAGACTATAATGCTTAACGTTCCCAATGTATATGTATATAGGTAAACCATTCCGCTCTCATTGGCTGCCGAAAACTGGAGGTGTAGCAAAGAGTTTCCTTTTGGAGAAATCAGTGTTATACTAAGATTGAAAATCGCCAGGTAGCTAGCAACAACTGCAACCAATCAGGGCACGTCATGCTATTGCAGTGCCTCTTGCGACAGGGAAAATTAGCAGTCACGCAGAGGGGTCCATTCCCAACAAGTGAACAAAATTGATTTTCCATAGTCCATTGCGTTGATGACATGAGTTAACAGATTTTGAGGGAATCTTTAAACTTACGGGTAAGGTGTTCGCTTACTTCTGCAAGGATGTAGTAAATTTTTCTTTAAAACATGAACAAGAGCAATACGAGTTGTGCTGTTGCACTTTGTTCTAATTATAGTCGTAAAACAGGAGTAAGATCTGATGTACATGCACGCTTGCGTTGCGTGCTTTGCTTGCGATTAGAGCCAATTGAAGCACGTGTTTTATTACCTAATACATAGAACACGCAATAAAACACGTGTTTCAAGCGGCTATTCATCCAAATAACGCAAGTAACGCAAGCGTGTTTGAAAATGAGTCGTAGAATATTTTAAACTTCACTAGGCCATGATAGATTGTAACGTTTGAAGTTTAGCTCTCATATAACAGTGAAATTCAAAATATTTATCGCATTCTACTAACAATTTAGAACCAAACCTGTGACGCTACTGTCCAGGCAACGACTGATTGACTGCTTGTGCATTTAATGTAGAAGCGAAATACTGAATATCGATTTTGTTTGGTGTTAAGTCCTTCTGACACCAGCAGCAGAGCTACCGTCGGTAAGATTTCCCCACCTGGGGCTCGCTGAGTCATACATGGATCTTAGATCCCAGGCAAGTTCCTACCACTTACGTCATCCGCAAAGGAATATGGGAATTCAAAACTGTTCACTGTTGTCCGGAATGGACCCCTCTGTAACGTTCCTAACATTCAAAACAGCTGATTGTCAAATCACACAAAATACCTAGTATCTTCAATATCAATAAAGTAGCTCATTTCCATAAATTGATTTTAATAGGTAGTGACGTCATCCATAGATTAACGAAAATATAGAAAGTTCAATGTTCTGCTTCAAATTCCATAGATTAAGATATTCACAGAGATGTCATCCAAAATATATTTCCAACAGTAATCTTAGCACAGACAAAAGTAAACAATTTAGTTGAATTCATTTATTTGGATATTGCGTTTTAGGAGACAAACTATTACAATTGTTATGAGAAGGGAACATAATTTGAACACTTTAAACTAATCGCACTTGATTACTTTAAGGACCCAAACACACATACCTGTTTATACTATGAAGGTCATAAAAGGGTAAAGGTTTGACGTTCAGGCGCAGTCTTGAGGGTCCTAATGAATCTTTAGTCCTTGTTGGAAGTTCCTCGCAGTCGTCAGGACGAAGGCTGGAATAATCTCTGGGTTTCAGTTACTGCCGAACTCGCCACCCGTGTTTGTCACGTGTGTTCTTCGCGGGATTCGAACTCTCGTATCTCTAACGAGAGACTAAAGTTACTCTTATGCCTTGTGTTTTGGCATAGATAGTCTCGGAATTGTCTTTGATGGACAGATGGATTGTCTAATATATCGCACTTGTTCGTATTCCGACTGGACGGTGTCAAAAGTTATTATCATCTGACGCTCAGAAGATGACAGAATTCGTACATTTCTTGACCGACAATAACTTGAAAACTGTCTCTGATGAAACTGCGGAGCACACCCGAAATTTGGGCTAACCCTCCCAACCTTTTAACCAAAATCTTTGGTAATCGTGAAATTACCGAACTATTAACGACGGAACCCTACTTCTTTCAAGCTGATCTCTGTGGGTTCGATGGAAGCAACTGGTCTCGATTGTCTTAAAATCTTTTTTTAATAGTCTTCCTAAATCCGGGATTGAGCTGAACTTTGATTGCCTTGTCAGCTACTTCTGTCCTTGGGCGCTGGCTGTTTCGACGATTCAGTCTTTGATGCAGGCGTACTTAATTTTGGAGGGCAGCGATATTGGATATCATTTTCTCGGAATTAGCACGTTTATACAGAAAACGGAACAGATTTCTGATTTATTACTCACTTTTAAACAACTGACAATTCTGCAGGTGTTTAGCAAACCATTAGAATTTAAGATATGTTTACCAAAAGTTTAATTATATTTACTTCAGTCCTACAGTACTCAAATGTGATGCGTAGTATTTTAAATATACAGCTCTCACACAAATATAATATATTTAATAACAATTGAGAAAAAGACAGACTACATAGTTTAAAATTAGCTTTTAATTCGAGAGTAGAATTTACAAGGAGGCTATTCCATTATTAAGAAGTACGCTATTAAAAATATATTTTTTTTGTAACTGTGAACTATATATGTTACAAATTAGTCTATTAACCTATGTAAACTATTGTTCTAAAAATATAATAATATCCTTCTATTACATAAGTTATGCAGATATTGTTGAAAAATATTTCTATTTATCTTTGGCTTCTTTGGAACATAATTTAAAGTAATTGCGAAAGAAAATCAAATGTAATGTGTAGTAAACGTCATAGGTTTGTTTTTAGCTCACATTGATTGAGTTACAAATGTGAGTTACACAATCATATTTTTTAATTCAAATTTTTAACTCATCCTTGACTCACATTGATTTCCAGCTAGTGAAACTCATTGCAGGACCAAAGTAGGAAACACAAGGAAACATCTTTTACAAAATCTTTAGAGTGTGAATCATCATCTTGTACTGTACTGGCATCGCTTACTAGATTTTCATAGCATACACAGGAAACGAGCAAATAACCATTTACTGTAAACTCTTGTTATATAATTTGGATTGGTCGTCATTTCATTATTTTCACACACTCTCCACCCACCGTATCCCATCCTGAGTCTAAGATGGCTAAAGGCCAAAAAACAAATTTGAATTCAAATGTGGGTGTCAGTTTTGTAAATAACACGCGTAGTGGACAATTTGAAATATTTATTTTGTTCCTTAAAAGCAGCGTACATAGAAATTCAGATCGTATTAGCTTTTATTTACCTAAAAGATTGTAATTTTGTAAATATTGAGGACACTAGTGTTATTATTGTTCACAGGATCTTCAGGTCTTCCCTAGTTTGATTTTGTGCATCACCTCTAGTGTTATTTGTCAAAATACATAATGGAGTCTCTACGTCTGTACTGGGAATGACTTTGTGTATTTGAATCAATGTGTATATTAGTTTATCTAATATACTAATATGTGTATATTACTTCTATGAAGAACAACCTTGTCTCTTCTTTGTTTATGAGTACTTATCATATTAACAAATGGGCCACGGTGGTTCAGTTGGTAGAGCGCTCACCTCTGGTGGTAGGGGTCGTCTGATCCATCCTTACTCATGCCTTGTGATCTTTGTGGTGGACAAACCCCGTGTGCATGGTTTTTCTGGAGGTGCTCCCGTTTTCTTCATACAACAAATTCATCACATCACCATCCATACGGCCTGAGCCCTAGTAGCCTAAGGGTCTTTAAATGAATTCAAATTATCGTACTAGCACTTGATAATGGTGATTTGTGTTCTTCCAGAGGCAAGTGGATGACCAAATTGTCCCAATAAAATATGAGACGATTGTGTTTATCATTGCTTTCATCAGCACCTGTTACTACCATTATCTTATTACGTTATCTTATGAAAGAAAATAGAAGACACATGATGGCAAGCGAGTCACAAATCTAGGCTGGATTGTATAATGTTTTGTTACATATAACCCTCTCATGGAAAATAATAATTTATGTTGTTGAAGTTTATTTCAACTAACGTAATAGTTATAAAGTATACCGAGGAAAGAACTAGATACTCCTTAAACAGAACTGCATTTTTCTCTATTTGTTCTTCTTTGCATATCCTACACATTCTTTAGCAGAAACTACAAAACGCTGGTTGTTCATTTCTTTATATACGCTGTTAGATAACAACAAGCACATTGCTCTTAAACCGTTGTACACTGGTGATTATGTTACACTAGCCGTGCAGGGAGAAACTTCATTACAACACTTAGTTTTACTTCCTTCCACGAAATGCAACATCAAGTGGACATGGATTACTGGCATAGTTTGGGAGTACTAGTGATAGTCATAGTGAAGGGAGTTTTGAAAAAGTATATCCTACAGCTGAGACTGAAAAGGGTTCTGTCTAACCCCCTATCGGGAGCACGAGATATACAGAGAAATTAAGGGATAGAGACAGAGTGCGCATATTGCGACTGGGAGAGGAAATGACGTCACTCTGACGTCACAGGGGACGTAATAAATTTCCGGCGATAACATTTTCGTCGACAGAATGCCCCTTAGGGAGCTCAGACTGAAATTTCTGGTCTCAAAGTCTCTGAACTTTGTTTGTTGTATTCATGGTCTGTTGATGCAAATGTTGAATTAATGTTTAGAGAAAGATAGAAAAAAGAACGTAGCATTATTTTAAGTTTCCTTTTTCTTTTATTTTCTGACTCTATAAAACTTCATTCTTTACCCAAAGCATGCTTGTATGTGGGAGATTCATATATTTACGTATGTATATACAGGGTGACCCAACAAGTATTTCTAACCCCGTTTGTATCGTAAACAACAGGTCCCTTTAAAAGAAAACAAGAAATACATCAATATCAATGTCACGAAGGCAGATCTATGTGATAAATTACATCTTGCTATGTCATTCTTTTCTCTATAGTGACAACACGTCTAAGTTTATGAAATAATTACACATCCCACATAGCAAAATGACGTCCCAGGGATATCTGACGGATCTCCTGGCAGGATATCGGGACGTCCGTAGGACGTCCAGTTTCAGTCCCGTTTACAACCATGGGACGTATAGTTATAATTAATCCTTCGTATAACTATACGAAGGCATATCCTTCGTATAGTTATAATTAATTAAAGAATAATAATAGTAAGGTCCATTTAATTTATAGAAATTCCAGGTAGATAATCCCACACGGCTTTCCGGGGGACATCCAGGGGACATCCATACGGGATGAACTGTTTGTATTGCCCACAGAGTTATCCCACGGACGTCCTTAGGACATCACTATGGGAGCAGGACCATTCTGACGGTAATGGGATCTAAATGGGACGTCCCAGGGACGTACTCTGCTATGTGGGATGCTAGAATAAAAGTCGCTTTCCCCCAAAATTCGTTTTCAGTTTCCGTACTTGTTCACTCATAAACACATATCAAGCTGTCATTACGAGGTGTAAAGTTGGTAACCATGAAACTCTACCTCGTATTTGAAACACGAAAGGTGAGGTTGGCAACCACGGTGTGTCATTGTACCGTTGTACCTCGTTTTTGATGTTTTATTTATGCTGCGATGTTCAATTGCTTTTATCGAGTTTGTTACTAGTGGCTGCACATACTACTTTCAAATACTCTTCAAAATAAATCGATAATTAACCAGAGAGAAATGTATTTTGTTTTACAACGTTGGTGCAAACACAATAAGAACATAGAACTGGTATGGAAGGCTTTGACATTTCTTGGTGTTCAACCGCCGACATGTCAAACAATGCCAAATTTTAAGAAACGAGGATCTATCATAGACCTACGACGACTTGTAAGAATGGATAAAAATGCACATGGTATTGCTTCAAGTTGTGTCATTATTTCGTGTCATAAGTCATAAGTCCTCCAGGAAAGGTTTCTCGAACAGAGGATTAATAATTGCACTTTAAGAAGCCTGTTCCATGATATCAAACTAGGACTACTTTTACCAAAACTTCAGTAGGAGCTACATGAAGATGCTTCGAAATTGTTGAAAATTCCGCGAATGGTATCTTGTGCCACATGACGATAATCCTGAATTTTCACACGTTATTTGATAGACCAATGGCGAACGTTTGTTACTGCTGCGATGAACTTGCGAGTTCCATAAGCCATAGAGTTAGTTAGTTTTATTTGATTGACCGGTGAAGTCCCGCTTAAGCTAAACAGCCGTTTTAACTGACACAATTGTGTTTACTAGGCTAGTGAATCCCACGGAAACCTTAAACACTACCGGTGTAACTATTTGGAGTAGATAGATAATTGGACCATTATTTTTGAAGGACCGCTTCTCAGCGAACGATATCCAAAGATGTTACGAGATGTGATTATTCCAGCAGTTGGAAACAGCTCTTGTTTTGCCGAGATGCAGCTGAATATGCCAACATAATAGAGTACTGCCTTCCTTATAATATAGATGTGAGAATATTCTTAAACACGCAATTCCAGCAGTGAATTGGCCCCCGCGGCACAACAAAATGGCCATCCGTGTTATGCGACTTTATGATATGTATTTTTTCGCTTTGGGATATCGTGAAAGATGAAGGGTTTCCTCAGATACATTATATAAATCAGTTCATCGAGCAACCTTTCCGCAACTTGTATAAGAATCGGTGCCCAAAGAATGCAGACTGTGTATCAAGAACCATGGTTTCCATTCCAAACAAGCGTTGTCTCGAGAACGATGAATTCGATCACCAATTATAAGTGAAAAAATCTCTCCTCGAAGTATCGCTATTATAAAAATAAGCGTATTGTCTTACCTTCTAAGGTCTAGTAGCTTGATTTCTTTACACACTCGATTCCTTTAATCTGGAACATTCGGTTTCTTTAAATTAATATTCAAATATTCTTGCATATGACAGTACAATACATATAGAGAGTGCTGATAAGTCATGAGCTTTACCTGAAATGAAAACATTGTTAGTATTGTAGAATTATTCGCGAGAAGAGTGTCTGTCGCGTTGCAAGTTTCTTTTTACATAAGAAAAGTCCGCGAAAAAACATTTTGATATTATGTCAGCAGCATTAGGGAAAATAGCATTTTATACTCAACAGTGAAACAGTATGTGGCTTGTTTTCAGACAGGCTGTTTCATCACTATTGGTCACTCACGCAAATGGTATACTAAAATGTTACTAAAAATGAATACTAAAACATTATTATACTAACCTTTTTAATGTACAATGACTTAATTTAATACCTGAAATGCTACATCAGCAACGCATGCCACTCAACTTACACGAAGTTTCCGCTTAGTTACTTATGGACAGGAAGGAGATATATGTTGGCCCTCCTCCTTCCCCCTCCCTCTTCCCTTGACCCAAGCACACACTAAAAGGTCTCTCCAGCCGATAATTTTATCTCCTGATTTTATCGTCAACAGTTCGTGACGTCTTCTTCATGCTAAGAATTTCTGCCTCAAGCAGCCAGAACAACATTCGCATGAAGTTTTCATGAATGCTGTTTAGTAATCTATAGCGAACCATTTTTGTTAAAAGCGTTGCGTAATTACTTACTGTGGTGTTTCCTACAACGATCAATATATCAGAAGAAAATGGCTTTAGCGCAACTTTTCTTGAATTAGCTTATATCTCAGCAATGTTTTAAAGGAAAAAAATGAAATAACGTTCCATCCATAACGTAATCTGACATTAATCTAAAGTGAGAATATATGAGAATCTTGTTTCGAAAAGGTGCTATCTACACTTTACATTTGATTATTTATTTATTGTATTATATTTATTATACAAGTTCCTGGTTCGATTTTGCTCTCAGTTTGAACTAGAAGGTACTCTATCCAATTAAATTCAATGGTTTACAAAAACATTTTCTTCAAAATTTAACCAGGAACTTGTATATTATAGATTTGAGCTGAACGTTGTAAAGTAGCTGGAGAAAGTAATGGTACTTACTGAATTCGAACTCATACGCATGTGGATAAAAAGAAAGTAACCATCTGCTTTAAACACCTTCGTTACGGACTCTCCGCTATATAGTCTTCAATGCACAGCAATCCTTGCACCACAAGTTAGTTCAGCTTTATTTTTTTCTTTCGCATTCCACAGAAATGCTATGCACAAGATATTTCTTCATTGACAGTTCCATCCGGGGATTCTGCAGACTTCCCCAATAGGAGTGTCGCCCCCTCCAAATCTTCGAGTACAGACCCCGACTTAAAATTCTTACTGTTAAAATCGATAGAAAATCTGTAAAACTCTACTTAGGCCCCCGTGACTTTGGATTTACACCCTCCAAATAGAAAATCATGGCGGAATTCCTGGTTCCATTTCTTGTACTTTATATTTCGACGTCTTAGAGCGCTCGGCTTGTGACAAGGTGGACCCGTGTCCGATTTCGAGACATTTTGAGCCATTCTGATTGAGGTTTTCCTGGTTTCCCTCCGTCACACGAGAAAAATTATGAGGTAGTACTTTCAATAAACGCTGGCTGATTCCGTCCCTTTTGTTATTATTTTGAATATATCAAGTGTAAAATGGCCAGAATTGGCCTGTATCTGGGGATTGTTAAAACAAGTAAATAATATGATCTCTATTACTTATTTTCCACATGTACTCTTTCTTCTCCCGTTCTACTATAAATGTTTCCGTGTCTAAGATATAAGTTTCCGTGTCAAAGATGTAAGTTTCCGCAAGTAGCAGTCAAATCAACTGAAATTTGGTTCCTCGCTACATTTTTATTTTCTCCACAATATCTAAGAAATTTGATTTTTAAGGTTATAACTGAAGACATATTAGTATATGGTTTCTTCCAAAAATACTGTTATTTCTAAGAAATGGACATATATTGATTCTCGCAATTTCACTCTTCTAATAAAATTTAATTAAAAATATTTCAACATTCATAATCATTCTAAAAGTTATTTTCATTATGCCTAGATTAATCGATCCTAACCAAACTAAAAAAAAATGGTTATGGATTGATATACCACAAAAAATACACACACAGAGAGAGAGAGAGAGAGGAAGAGGGAAATAGAGCTACCGAGTACCTATAGCAAAATATTCTCAGTTTGTTGATAGCTGGATTAAGGGGGAGAAGGTAAAGGGTCTGCAGCCAAGAACCGCCACTGCGTCAGTGGCCTCGTCCAGAAGTAAATCAGCAACTTATATAAATTGTAATCACAGGAGCAGGGCCGTAGTACTGCCTGGGCACAGTAGGCTGTGGCCAGAGCCCCTAACACCACACGGGCCTAGGTGAGCCCGATGACAATTTAAATACTTCTTACAAACGTTGCCTTTTCTAAATTCTCAATTTGATCATTTTTATCCAATTTGGAAAAGTATTGTATGTCAGTTCCTTTTTAGTGATGCTAATTATTGCTAAGTGTTAGCTGGTAATTTCTGAATCAGCTTCCTACAAGTGGATTATTACAAAGATCGTGCAACGTATGGCATTGTTTTGTTAATTGTTTTCGATGTGAACGCATCTACTACAAACTGGTTGATAGTAGTCTATTTGCATGATATTTTCTAGTGCAATGGTTCTCAAACTTTTAGACTGAACTTCATATTTTCGCCGTTCCACGAAGAGCGTTGGCAAGGAGGGCACTTTCCCTCTGGACTTCGGTCTTTATATCTTTTTCTATTCTATTTTCATATATCTGTTGTTGTTTTTTCACTGCATGCTTTTCATAATGCATACTGCCGTTAAATTACTAATTTATATTATTTCCTGATATTCATTTTAATCTACATAATCACAAATACTACAATTTACACCTATAAAAGCACTTTCGTAAAAACATCGAAAATAAAAACGAAAATGGTGTTGTTGTATCTTTATTAAAGACTGTACTATGTAACTTTTATTTCTTTCAACGTACACTCTTTTTATGAAGTTCAGTCCAGTTATTCTAGAAAGCATGTAAGAAAAAAGAGAAGTATTTCTCTCCCGCTCTCTATCTCTCTCTCTCACACACACAGAAACACATACACACAAACATACAGTATACACAAAGCTTATAAAGCAGTCTTAATATAGACATTATTTTAAAGTAATAAGTAAGGACCTTTATCTTAAGATACATTGGTACTCAAACCTTCTATTTTTTAATACTGAACGAATGAAGAGCAGTACTGAAATTTTGAAACGTGACCTAATAGCATTTAAGCCCAGGATTTCAAATGTCAAATCAATAACACGTATTTCCAAATTATGGATTAGTTCATTTCGTAGATACTCTAAAGAATAATCTAGCCCACTTTTTAAAATACCATTTTGATTGTCATTTGTCCATTATTTTTAAACATATTAAAATGGAGCGTTATTAAAAAAGGCTCTTTCTTATCACGAGTCTGAATTTTAGTTTTTGTAAGTTTTTAGGCAACAAGTGGAATGGATGATGATGGGACAATTATTGGAATAAATAAAATGGGAGAAAACGCGACGATCCCGAGAATTCCCAGGCACACAGTACTGGTAATTTGTCCACCACAAAACCGTATGGCACGAGTATGCATCGAACAAGCGGGGACCTCACGCACCAGAGGTGGGCGGTCTGCCACTGAGCAACCGAGGCACAAAATGGATCTTTCGGTGGTTTCTCTTTTTGACTTTTGAGTTTTGGTGGTACTTCACCTAAATCTCTCTGGTTTAAATTTATTTAACGGTACATCACTATCGTTAATGGAAAATACATTAAACAATGTTTTAAGACTCAATATATTTCTAGCACTAGTCATCTGTTAAATCCTACTCATTTTGCGCCATGAAAATTCAAAATAATTCTAACCGATGCAATTTCTGCAGGTTTTCAGAAACAATTTGGTTCATATTCTTCAGGAAGATAAGATAAGATAAAATGAATTGTATGGGCGGTAAATATTCTTCAGGAAGTTTTGCGGATCATTTTTCAAATACCCAACTAATACAACATACGCTGGAACCGTACATTTTTTTCATACAATCATTTGACCGTTATAAATAACTCATGCAGGAACAGAAAGTTTGCCTAATAAATTTCTTCTTCGCCAGCAAATATTGCACATCAATCAACTATTAATAGATTTTTTTAATATCTTATTTCCATACCTTCGACATCTAACACATTTGATGTAAGTACTATTATTCACTGTTTTATCTGAATTATTGAAACTTCTCTGCGAAAATGTTATGCCATCTCTGCCTTTGTGACTTCAAATTATCTAATAGCCATTGATCACACTGGATTGATTTCCATTGTAATGAACAACGCGTTCTAATACATTTGATGACATTGTATCTGTTACTGTCCTATGTTACTGCTATCACTCTGAGAAAATTTAGTTGTACTGTGTTGTGAGTTCAAGGTCTATTTCGTTATCTTGATAATTATGATTATTTCAATCTCATTTCATTTTGAAGTGATTTTAGATAATTCAACAAGCTAATAGCAGGTTCTCATCTAGAAAGTAGGAAGGAAATAAGGTTTCCGGAAAGTATTTATAGGTATCTAGAAAATTCACTCTTTAATTTCCAATCTCCTATAAATTCCGAAATTGGTATTCTCTTGCTATGCCAAAACAAACGGTACTGCTATCAGAAAAAGAATAGCCTAACCTTTCAGAAAATAGCATTTAAGAAAATAGTAAATTGTAATTCAATAAACGTTCTGCAATAGTACGTAATAATTGACTCTCTTCATGACTCATATGCCAGACACACACACACACACACACACACCCACACCCCCCCCCCCACCCCCCCCCCCCCACACACACACACACACACACACACACGGTCGTTTCTTTTCTCTAGGAATCCAATGTAGTACATTTGTTTTGATTACATCCTCTACCTTTGTGTGCGAATCCATTCATTTGTCTTCCTCTCCCTCCTAGTTATTCCTAGCATACATCTCCCGTTTGTTCTTTGTGTGACTCTTAATCATGCAGTCGTTTACGCGTTCAATGACCAAGGTTCACAGCCGTACACCATTACAGGTAAGACACATTGATTATACACTTTATGCTTGAGACACATGCTAGTTTGTTTTTGAAAATAAAGTGCAGTCTTCCAAACGAACTCCCCACGCCATTTTACATCGTCTATTTATTTCATCCGTCAAATTGGAATCCGATGTTTTGAGCTACCCTAGGTAAACGTACACAACAACTATGCCTATTGGCTCTCCGTTAATCTTTATTTCCTTCTTCGCAGCATGTTGATTGTACATTACTTTTGATTTACTTAAATTAATTTTAAGGTCTATTTTCGAACTCTCATTACACAGTTTTTCCATTCTGGTTTGTAGTTATGCATTTTAACCAAACATGATTATACAATGAGCGAATCGTAGGTGATGAAGATATTCACCATTAATTTTTATGCCAACTTCATCTCAAAAACGATCCCAGCGGCCGGTCATCCTCACTGAACTTTTCTAAGATTTTCTTCAAACTAATTGCAGGATGGTACCTACAAAATAGGCTTTGATCGACACAATTTCCTATCCTTATCCCAATCTGGGCCAAAGTTGCCTAAAGGCCGTAATTAACGATGATCAAAAACAAGTTTTTTCAATAATATAATATATTTAAAACTGTGATGCTCAGATAGGACTTTCTGCAAACAAACCCCTTCCCCATTCTCTATTCCGACCTGAGCCAAAGTTTCCTAAAAGCTCTAAATAAATTTAATTTCATTAATGTAAAAGTGTTAAAACTGTTTTGCCGATATAAAACCTTCAACTTATGTCATGGATACACTTATCGTGTTCACCACACAGATGTATCATACAGAATAAGTCAAAACGAGTCGGAATAGTTCAGTGGTAAGGCGCTGTCTTATTATTGGGGAAGTCCTTGGCTCGATATTAGCGACTGACCATCCTGACTGAAGTTTTCCTTCGTTTTCACCAGGAAAATGCAGGGATGGTAACCTTTAAGATATGTCCCGGTTGACTTCTTTCCCTACCCATTCCTAACTTTACCCAAAGTTGCCTAAGTGCAAAGCACATAAAAATATTAATTTGGTGAACATTTTAGCTGTTTTTCTAACATACAATGTCTTTGCAGTACCAATCAACACTTCTGTTTCCTGTTCCTACCTCCTTTACCTTCTGTCAGCCTGAGCCTGAGCTGCCGAAAGATAAAATTTAAAATATTTAAAAAAAATAATTTTTTCCATGCTTTTAAAAGACAACGTGATATCCCTGTTACAGTATACAAAAGGCTAGGCTATTCTTTCCATCTCCACGGGTCTAGTACTATCAAACACTAACACTTTCCATCTGTCGCGCAGTGGCTCAGTGGAACTCGGACTCGGTTCGTCAGTTCCATCACATGTGGTCTTTATGTTCAACAAACATCGTGTGCGTGGGTTTTGTCGGGAATTCTCCCGTTTCCTCCGTTTTCTTCACTCCACATTCTCCCATTCTCATCTACTGAGTGCTTTTCATTTGGTGTATTAATGTAAGTCATTGCAATTCGCCATTGCATTAATTTAACATAGCCTTCCCAGGTCACGTACAGCATCCATTAACAGAATGTGTTCATAAAACTAGATGAATCTACTTTAAATATCGAAGGGAATTACGTCTAAAAACTCAAATTAATAAGCCCCATGTGTGACATTTACTTGCTTGTTTTTTGAAACTTAAAACCTGTCGGCATCCTGTGCGCCTTCAATGTAAGAACTCTCTACTAAGCTAGTTTAGTGGAAATATTTCTTTTATTTTGTTTGGTGTTAAGACAATAATTGCAGTTCTGTTTTTATTCTGAGCTGCTGAAATCAAATTTCTGATAAGTAGGCCTATAATATTTGTCTGCATTGTATGTGTTTCATTATGAATGTGCCGATTTTGAAGAAAATTGGGCTGTACAAAAGAAATGTCCTTGTTGGATCAGTGACAATGTGTTAGGACAGTTCCATTTTCCCTTTGCCATCACATGAAACACTTAACTGCGCGCTGATCACGACGTAACAGACACTCGCTGGGACAGTACTCTCAGTGGAATGTGCATCTGACGACTGATCTCGTTCGGTTCAGATCGTCCAACTCCGTAAGTTTCGACTTATGGAGGTATTTATACTGTTGTTTCGACTTGTAGAGATTCTCTGGCATGATATTTCGTATTACATAGGTTGAAGAGCATGTCCAGAAAACAACAAAATTCGAATTATTGAACTTTTCACTTCAAAACATTCAACTTGTAAAGGTAAATTAACATGGGGTTGAAGAGGAAAGATGAAGGGGAATGAATAAAATTCGAGGTATCAAAGAATTCGAGTTATCGAGATTCAACTTATCGAGGTTGCACTATAACACAATCTACACTTTTAAATTGTTCACCAATTCTTTGACAAATTAATTCTCATTAAAATTTTTCCAACCAGTTATATAAAGAGAAGGAGGGAAAACAGATAATGGAAATAAGTTCCGCATCGTCCATCCAATACTGTACACAAATACAGGAGATTAAGTGAATGTTTTTAAAGTATAGTTGTCAATTTACTAAAAATGATACAAAATAAGTAGAACCATTACTGCAGAGTCAAATTTGGGCTGAAATAAGAATCACATGTTACTAGCGGTACAACAGATGATAACAAAACATCCATCTACGTAATAGGAATCAATATATTTCATCCACCAAATTCAGTTCAACCTTCATTTAGCCAATAACGAAAAGTGGAGCAGTAAAAAATCATAAGCATGTCAATATCTGGGATCATCTTATATATATGAATATCATATATTCATATTCATATTCGTATGAGGGATATTCATATAAGTTAAAGAATTGCATATGCTGAATAACAGCGCAAGGGGTGCTCCGGATATGAGGTCCAAGTCTCTCGAGACTTAAGGCTATACGAAGGATTCAGAACGCAGAGGCAAGGGAACTCTCTTGAAGATACATCCCGCAGTCTCGTCTAGTGGAGAGAAAGAACTTGGCGCGCAAGAGAAAGAGAGAGAGAGAGAAAGAGAGAGAGAGAGGGAGAGGGAGAGAGAAAGAGTAAAGAGAAGGTACACACACAAGAGCGTCTGTGT
>JAGDQP010003294.1:2685-20226 GCA_022664845.1 Lepisma saccharinum
TAACAAAATCTGACACTTGGAGCAACTTAAACTTTAAACAGTGGATCTGCCGCAAGGTAACAAACTTTGACACTTGGAGTAACTTAAACTTTAAACAGTGGATCTGCCGCAAGGTAACAAACTCTGATACTTGGAGCAAGTTAAACTTTAACCATTGGATCTGCCGCAATACCATTCTTTTCTTTCAACGCAAGTCAGCAAAACAGTTAAATTCATGCCAGTTAGTTGTTAATCAAACTAATGTAATTACTAAATATATTTATTTGTGTGTCATATTCAAAGGTACTTGAAGTTTCTTGCATTCATATCAATGATCGACAATAATAATTTTATTTCTTATTTCGTTTAAAAAAATCATTCTCACCCGTTCTCCTACTTTCCTTGAGCTAAATTGGCCTTGAGCTCTAGGCAATGACTTCATTATCTCCACTTGTGGTTTGGATCAGAAATTAAAAATTTTTCTTCCTATTTTTCCCCTTTCTTTTCAAAACTAATTAATCTTTTTCTATATTTTTTTTCATCCAACAAAAAGGCAAATGGCATGTGGCATTACGTTATAAATATTTGTGTTCCTGGCCGGGGAAAGGGGTAAGACGCAAGAGTTAAGCTCAATTTAATTTTTAATTAGCGAGCTGTCAAATCCGATAGTAAATTTGTAAAAAACAAGAATAATTAATAATTAAAATATGCAAATGGTTATGCGAGGATTAGTTGTCACTACTCAGCAGACTATAAATAAACCTTCTGTGGCTTAAGAGGCCTTAACGAAATGAATAATACAGGCTCAGGTAGTATTGAAGATTATACTGTTCCCTGACGAGTTTTCGAAAAAAATATTGCCGTACTTGTCCCAAGTGTATCAAGATATAAAGAATAGGGTACTAACTGACAAGGAATTCGTGGAGGCCATAGGCCTATTGCTTCCCAAAATCCAGGAAAAGAACAAAAAGTGAAATTTTAGATAAATCTCACTACTAAGTGTCGACTACAAGCTACTTTTGAAATGCTCTTCGAGACGATTTAGTCCTTTAACGTGTAAAATCCTGTATGTTAGCCAGATTGGCGTACCAATCATGCCAGCAATCCAAGTAAGATTAAATAAATTGCGAGAGTCCATCGCTTTATGCAATTTATTAAAAATGGAGGAGTTTGTCTTATATAACTTTGATATAAATAAACCTTTTGGCTCAATGAACATTGACTGAATATTTACCATTTTAGAAGAGTTAGGATGACCAATGCAAAGAATACACATACTATAAATACTGTATAAGAGCCTCACTCTCAAATAACAAATAAACCGGCGACTATTAACAGAGTTCAGCCTAGAAACTGATGTCAGGCAAGGTTGCAGAATTGTTCCCTATCTCTTTGCCCGCTCTGAAAGAAGTTCAAACACAAATAGTAGGTATTAAATATCAAAATACACAACTTAAATTACTTATTTTCGTGGCTGACATTATAGCATTGGGTAGGAAAGAATATGACGTACGAAACATATGGAGGTGTGAGATAAAATATGGAGAGGCTTCAAATATCTCCTTAAACAAAAATAAAACGAAAATATGTGTTGTGAACGAAAAATACTTACAAATACAATAAATTAGGAGTAGTTGTGAAATCGACAAAGATATTAGAAGTGTAAAAGCATAGTACCTTGAAGGAAATTATAAGACACAATGAACAATTATTGAGAGGTAAAATAGTGAAAGACACTGTACATTTCAAATATTGATTTCAAACTATAGTCACCAACTCAAAATTCTTAAATGTACTTCTATATGTTTTCAGTCAAGTGTGTATACTTGCTGCAACTATTGCCAATGTCCAAAGAGATATGATCTCAAATACTAAAATGTACAGGTTGTTGAATTTCGCATTACTATACGCTGAAGTGCCAAAGTCATGCGATAGCGGGAGAGAACTAGTTGACAACTAGGTAACAACGTTTGAGCGCCGGATGATAGATGGTGCTAGACGAATGGGATATGCGATTTTGGAAGTCGTCCGTATATTGAACTTTACTCGATCCACAGTGTCAAGGGTAGATCGTGAGTAGCGCATTGGAGGCATTACGAATTGAATTTGAATTTTATTTTATGGCCTTTAGGCATCTAACGCTCAGGCCGGAGGCATTACGAACCAGTAGGGGCAACGAAGTGACCACCCACGCGTACTGAATGACCGCGAAAGGTGACGTCCTTGCAGACTCGTCCGGGCAAACAGACAAGCAATAGTGCGTGATCTGACAGCAGGAATCTATACAGGACAGCCCAGCAACGTGTCTTAAAGGCCAGTGCAGCGTAATTTTGCCTCCATGAGGTATCGCAGGCAAAGACCAACACGTGTGCCACTATGATGTGTAATCGATGCCCATGGGTGGGAGTAGCACGTGGATTAGGGATTAAAATACTGGAAATTTGTAGCGTGGTCAGGTGAGTCACGTTTCCAATTGGTACGTACGGATGGTAGCGTCTGGCTATGGCGCAAACCCTATGAGGACATAGACCCAAGTTGTCAACAAGGCACTATGCAAGCTGATGGTGGCTCCGCCATGGTTTGAGTCATCTGGTCTGCTTGAACCGGACATTAACAGGTCACCTCTAAGTTCAGATGCTTGGTGACCATCTACAGCTCTTTATGGACTTCGTGTACTAGCCAACAACGGTTTTTTCCAAGATGATAATGCACCATGTCACCGTGCCGCAATGGTGGGTGACTGGTTTGAGGAACGTTCTGTAAACGTTCAACGCATGATTTAGTTCCCTAAATCGTCAGACGTGAACTCTATCGAGCACATATGGGATATCATCGAACGGGCTATTCCCAGAATCCTTTACCTTAAACAATCACCGAATTGCGGACGGCAATCAGGAGTGCATGGCTACACTTTCCTCCGGAGAACTACCAGTGAGTTTTAGCCTCCCTGCCACTCGAGTTGCTGCACTTCGCCGTGTTTGACGGGGTTCCACACGTTATTAGATAGTTATCCCATGACTTATCGCATTTATGTGTATATTACGCGCAATGAGGAAAACATTATATAATTCTTTCTTACAGGGTGGTGTAAATTTGAAAAACTTTAAATTTCAATGAGAAGCTTTACGAATAAAGTAGAACAGAAGCTCTGAACTATACATTCTGTATGTTATTATTCTGAAACTATATCCGATAAATTGAATGTGCCCCTAAATATACAAACTTGGGGAAGGGGCGCAAAAATGTTATTTGAAGATCACTTTTATTGAATTTGCATCTGCTTTACGGCAAAACATGATACTTTTTGATACTTGATCTGATAAAGAAATTTACAAATGTTTAATCGAAAATACAGAATTATATATCCCTCGCACTGAATTAAAAATCTACAATCAGATTGGCCAACGATATGGAGAAACATTAGAGATCTTAGTTTGGCCCAACTTCCATAATATATTGTTCCACTATAGTGTTCAAATGGTTTACAAAATATATCTAGAAAATGTATTGTTGCCTCAAAAGAGTAACGAGTGCAATAAGTGCTTAAAAGTGGTTACTTTAAAGCATAGACGGACGTATTGTAATGACAATCAGGTTATTTGGCTTATGTATCAAATATTCTTAGAACGTATTACTAGGGGCATGAATAATTTTGAAAATAATAGAACGTGCAGAATACAAAGTTTTTTCCAAAGCAAAATGTAGGTCTTTTATTTGGTTGACCGCACAAAATTGTTATGTTGAGGCAACAAAAGATAAATAATGAAAATCTGCATATATTAATGCTATTTTGTTCAGGAGTCAGTATGCAAATCAAACAAAAGGAAAACCGTACGCAAATTGTATGAGAGCAGTGTACTACTAGCGACATAATTCTAAATGTTGGAAGAATTGCATGTATTTATAGCTAAATTTGGATTGACAAGTTTATAATTTAGTAATACCACAATAAAATATCTGGTATAGTAAAAAGTAATCCATTATTTTGCCAATAGATGGCTTCAGTGATCTGTATCTCGCGTTGTATAAGACCGATCGGGTTCAACGAGATGGCGTTCAAACGATGATATTGCGTACTACAAACACTGTTCAGATAGTTCTGATGAGTTGACTCAGTGTTGTGTGAGCGCGCGTCAAAATGGACACTAGCAAAGAGAAAATACGCTATATTTTACAGTTTTTCTTCGATAATGGCGAAAACGCAAGCCAGGCGGCTGCAAATGTGAATAGTGTTTATGATACTGATACTGTAACAGCCAATCACGCGCAATTTTGGTATCGTCGATTCCGTTCCGGTAATTTTGACGTCAAAGATGTACCACGCACTGGAAGGCCAAGTGTCGAAAATGTCGATAAAATCATGTACATTGTCGCGTCCGACCGTCATGTAAGCACTGTTTCGATTGCCCAAGAGCTAAACATTGCACAAAAAACGTGTGGAACCATTTGCATAAGGCTGGATACACAAAGAAGCTTGATGTATGGGTGTCACACGAGTTAACGCAAAAAACGTCATGGACCGAATTTCCATCTGCGATTCGCTGCTGAATCGCAACAAAAGCGACCCATTTCTGAAGCAGTTGGTGACTGGTGATGAAAAGTGGATCACTTACGACAACGTGACGCGAAAACGGTCGTGGTCGAAGCGCGGTGCGCCGGCGCAAACGGTGCCCAAGCCAGGATTGACGGCCAGGAAGGTTTTGCTGTGTGTTTGGTGGGATTGGCAGGGAATTATTTACTATGAGCTGCTCCCCTACGGCCAAACTCTTAACTCGGAACTATACTGTCAACAATTGGACCGTCTGAAGGCAGCAATCGCCAAGAAGCGCCCAGCTTTGCCAATAGGAGAGGCATTGTATTCCACCAGGACAACGCCAGGCCACACACATCGATAGTGACTCGCCAGAAGCTCCGGGAACTTGGTTGGGAGGTTCTTATGCATCCACCTTATAGTCCGGACCTGGCACCGAGTGATTACCATCTGTTCCTGTCCATGGCGAACACGTTTGCTGGTGAAAAATTCGCTTCAAGAGAGGCTTGTGAAAATCGACTTTCTCAATTTTTTGCCAATAGGGACAAGAGCTTCTATGAGAGAGGCATCATGATATTACCTTCCAAATGGCAACACGTTATCGAACAAAACGGCGCATATGTGACCTAAATCGGATCATTCTAACTATGGTAAGTCAAGCCTTCAATGTCATGCAAAAATAATGGATTACTTTTTACTACACCAGATATAATAAGAAAAGTTAGTAAGTCGCTGGACTTCTAACTGAATAACTCAAGTTTAAACTTCCACTGAGGCCTATATTTTTTCTTTTTTGCTCCCAGCATTCCTAAATACTGATTGATGGCTGATGTTATTAGAAAAGTAACTGGAAATGTGCAGGCAGTTATTGCTACCAAGCTTCTTCCAGGAATGCTTCGGAACCTTTTTAACAATGCATTGCAATCCGTCATGTAAAGAAATAAACCACTAATTGTTATATACAATTTGTGACTCTAATATACGAAACCCCTTTGCATTTAAATCAATATGTTATTTCTCTTGTATCGTATCGTTATTTTATTATATTGTAATTTAAGAAATTTACTACTGTTCTATATTCTAAATCTTAAATTTTATTGTTCTATTTTAGATGAGGATTGGAATTCATACAGGAACAGTTCTTGCTGGTGTGGTTGGAAAAATGATGCCACGGTATTGTCTATTTGGACATAACGTCACGATTGCAAACAAATTTGAATCCGGAAGTGAGCCCCTGCGAATTAACATAAGCCCTACTACATACGAGTAAGCATTACTTTTGTGTGATCCTATTTTCATTTTATAAAAGAAATAATATTTACGCATTTTATAATACTGTATGTACAATTAATACAAATACTGAACAGGAAAATGTGGTGCTAGTACCTAGTACCCAATTGCATTTGGTGGTTCATTGTCAATGAAAATGTTAATTTCTAACAAGGAAAGTGTCCACAGGCATAGAAAAGAGTTTGGTGGAAGTGCGCTATTAATTATCGGACAACATTTATTGAAGCCGTTGAAGTAAACTTGAGCTGCTAAACGGTAGCAACCACTGAATGTTAATCACTGAACGTATATCCTATCGCAACCTACCTCCGAAGGTTAAAATTGGCCGCAAGTATTATTCTAAAGTTAAAACTTAATATGTTAATTCCTACATTAAGATGTTGATCAAATTATTAATCATATTGTAATGTTCCTTAAGAGGTGGCACACATTTCGCGCAATAACAACACGATGTCTGCTATCTTGAAATGTTCTATCTTGAAATATTCAATTCCAGTCAATTTTTTTAATAGTGTGTCATGTGATATAAAAATTTAGAAGTAGTTTTCAAGTTACTAAAAACCATAGTATTTATAATAATGCATGAAATATGTGGAATGAGGTAATTTACTCGTACTAGACAGGGTGCGGACATAAAAATACGTCATAAAATATAAAATGTTTGATCCCTCCACCTGTTGCGTCAATGTTGTGTCTCAACTGCTGACTCCAGAATTTCTTTGTCTTACACGTCAGAGCGGTGGCATTGGGCCATCATAACCTCCCGAAATTTTGAGCTTAACGGACTTTCATGTAAACGGACCCCCGAAACCGAAAAGTAATTAGTAAAACAAGATTTTAGAGGGCTTTAGAGCCCCATAAATTTCGAAATTTAAGACAAGATTTAAATTTCGTAAAAGAGAAAATCAATTGCGTTATAAGGAACATTGCAAACGCTTGTGCCGTCTTGTTCCTTTCCATGTACCATGCGTGAAAACATTTCATAAGACAAAATTAGTGGAGTCCGAATTACTTAAAGACAAGATTTACTTTTTTTTATATTAAAAATGGACAAAAATTTTCATCAAGTACATGAAAATCTCAACATGGTTTGTGTGGACGGACCCCCGAAACCAAAAGGTAATTCTTAAGAAAAGATTTTGAGGGGCTTTAGAGCTGTAAGACAAGTTTGAAATTTCGCACAGAGGTCGCAATCTACGCCATAAAGTACATGTAATATTCTTGTTCTCGCTTATTTCTTTTCAAGTGGAATTCATGAAAACACTCGCAAGACAAAAATATTGCTGACCTATTTAATTTAAGATATTTAAAAAAGGTGGACTACAAAGATATATGAGAAAACTCTACGGTGCTTTCTGTGAATGGATCCCTCAAAACCAAAATGGTTCGCAAAACAAGATTTTTCTGAGCTTTATGCCCGTAAGACAAGTTTGCAACGACGAGAAAGGGCTTAAATGTATGTGATAGGTACATGAAAATTTCTTGCGACGTTCTGTCCTTCCCATTTGCCAACGATGAAAACTGCTAGTAAGACAAAAGATTTGGCTCTATTTACGACTCAGAACTTACAACTCTTAAAATTTACTACCATTCCATATGCAGGAACAGATTTTCAAAGTAAGCAAATAGGCTAGCAAAACAGTTTACAGGCTTCTGAAGGACAGGCATAGTGAAGTATGTGCCCTAAGGATTTTATTAAATAAGACTCACTATTAAATATTATGTCACTTATCTGGACTTCTTTGTTGTTCAATGGTCTGAAATGCTAGAGAATGTGTTAATAGGACAAAATCAGTACTTATTACAACTGTTGTATTTATAAAAGTTATTTGAACATAAGCAAAGCAGTAAAATCTGTTTGTTCCAAACATTGAAGCAATGAATCCGAGATTACTGGTTACTAATGCTGTCTATTGTCTGAAATAAATAATCCTGGTATGGGGGATAAAGCACATTGATTCATAGTTGTCAGTTGAGGAACTTTTATCTGTTACTGAATATTAACCGGATCTGCTTAAATGTTTTCTTGAAATCATTGTTCATGGTTCGATACTCAAATTCTCATAAACAAAATTCGTTCAACACCTAAAACAGGTTGCTGCAGACTTGGATTCAGAGTTTCTTATATAAATATTATCCCTGCAAAGTTGTGGGGTTGAGCTTAAAGAGCGCAATGGGGAAAAGGGAATTATGCAAATACTCAACAGATTCGGACACAGTATTTTCAAATATTAGCAGACTGACTAAGAAAATCGAAACTTGAATGGCTGGAGTAATTTGCCAGACAAAATCAGCAATTCTTTAATGGATTCAGTAGCTTCTTGTTATGACAACTTACGTGGCACTTGATAACTATGATGAAAATACTTAAAGACTGTCTTGCAAAGGGACCTTACATGAGACATTCAGAATTTGTTACCAGGATAATGATACGCAACAATCTGAAACCCTTCCAATATCATATCTACGCGGAAACTCAACAGCATCAGAACAGTTTCCATCTACATAATCAAGAACACCAGTCAATATGATGTCGGGGTCATAAGCAACACCAGAACAGTCTTCAGTATTTGGATGAACAGCAGAAAACATCAGAATCAAAATTTGAATTTACGGACATTTAGTTTAAATCATATTCGAAGAAACTTCGCCTCATTGGCGCTGAAAGATCAGTAGTGTAAATAGCACAATTTTGTAATAAAGGGGTGTGTATATAAGTTCTGTCGGTTTTATGAACATTGTCTCGTAGTATATTGCTTAAATTAAGGGCCGTGAATATTTCAGGGAGTATATACAACAGGTTCTACCAAAAGAAAGAGGTAGTAGTATACAAAAATTATTATTGTATCGATACTTTCGCAAATCGCCTGAAATATTAGGTTTGCCACACACGCGCGTGCGTTGTATGTTACATGTGCGCGATCGCTACATGCGTTGACCAATATTTTTAAAAACAATTTGTCATGTATATGCTTGGATTGTTTTTCGCTAGGCTATCTAAGCTATCTAGGCAATGGTTCTACACGTTGCATATATATATTTATATTTAATTTTATTAGGCTGGAATTTTATGTACAAGTTACCTGCATAGTTATGTTTTATGAATTTGTAGAGCAAATGATAGGAGAGGATGATAATACATGAAATTGTTATTTTATTGAATAAACATTTTAAATTACTTAAACTGAATGCAATTTTACAATTTTATTTGCAACAGCATGCGCCGGTCGAAGTTACACATATAGCGTCAGACGCACAACTTGGCACAACATTGATTTTGCCTTAGACGCGAACACATTTGTTAGTGGATTGACTTTTGTATGAACATAGAAACTTTTACTGAAAGACTTATATGAAAACTTGTTTTATATTCTGTAGAGAAATTGACTTTACTGCTATATTCCCTTAATGCAAAGAAGTGAGGATAAATAGACCAGTTTTGAAATTCTATTTTCTTTTTATCGAGGAATACTTTTAACAATACCTAGGTTTTTCGCCTTTGTTAGAATATGTACCAATGGCATAGCTTTGAGTTTACTCATAAGACCCACTAGCAGAACTGGCTTCTGCCTGAAATAGTCCTAAATATCTTAAAAGTTGAAAGGAGGTATCCCCCAATCTTTATTTTCTTTATCGCACGGTCCAACCAGTTGCTCGACATTATCTTTCATGACTGCTTGCTTCTGGTATAAAAGTGTTTCTTTGTTATAAAATAAAAGCTGGAAGATCACAAGGAATTTGGTACAACAAATTAGGTAAATCGGTGTGTTGTGGCATAAAAGCCTGAATTGACAAGCATGTAGTTCTTAATATTCTTGTTTATGACCGGGTGGGTTTATGACGGACAACAGGAGCAATCCAGAATTAACAGGATGTAAAGATATATTGTTATCAATTTCAAAACAGGTAAAACTCTTTAGCTTTTAGAAACGTTGAGAATGATCCAGAACAAAAAATCAGGTCAAGTAGAGAGTAGAAGAGGTCACATTTTTGCCCTTTTTTCCTTTATATCGTATTTGGTGTGGGATACGGAGCTGAATCTTGTAGGTTATGATATGGAGACATTTAGAATGTAACCTGAAATTATTGTTCAGATCGGACCCATAGGAGAGGAGATATTAAAATTTATTGCTGCCGCCCGTAGCCTAAGCTCATTTTAGATATTGATATGTAGACCTAACGTAAGTTTTGAAAGATTGTATCGTTTGATATCGATTTTATTCATAATCGAATTAATGATTGACTGAAATTTAGCATATGAGAGATTTCCCGCCAGCACCCACGGACCTGTAAAAGTGCTAACTTAAATTTATAATAGGATATAGATTTTCTTAAAGGATATATTTAATTTAGAGGAGGGGAACAACATTTCATTTCAGGGGAGCCAGTGAATACCACAGCGTTGGCTGTGAACGGAAGATGAATGTTGCACGCCGCTAGCGTTGTCGCTGTTTCCACACACCCGTTGAGGAAGACAGAGCGATCGTAAACCTGTTGCTTTCCTGCCATTCTCATGCATCCGTCGGATGATACGAAGCTTTTGCCACGACTAGTGGGCAACTACTGTTTGATATTTGTTAGAACGTATTTAAATCTATAGCATTTTCATGTTCACGGGGTTAGGAACTTCGCATGCGTAGACAATGAACTAATCCATGAACATTAGCAGGATCAGGCATGTTTTCCCCTGACGAAATTTAATTTTTCCTGTTGGCATAGGTTTCACCAACATTACACACGGATAAAGTGAGGTTACGTCGAAGTATGATAAATACTCGTTCTCACTACATTTATGAGGCACGAAAACATTCGGGGCCTCAGCTTTTAGATGCGCCTTTAGGATGTAATATATCTTCCATTTGACGACATTTTTTATGAAACAGAATTTCATTCAAGGATTCCATTTGTATTTTGCACTCATATTGTCAAATGAGTAGAACTTTAATTTTACAACTGGATTCAAGAAATATTTCTCTTGCTAATGTAGTCTGGTATCGATCCTGCAAAGTATGTCCCTCGTGTTCAATAGGATAATGTAGAACTTGTATAATACAGGTATGTCCATAGCAGTAACAGCCATAGAATCCGTAAGCAGTACGAATATCCTTGTCATATCCATCTAGTTTAAACCGTTTAAATGAAACCCCACCACCATTTTCTGCAATTCACAATTTAATACTATTTTAAAATGCCATACATTTCAACCATTGTTTTCTCGTTTTACTTTGCTAGTTACGATGATGGGAACCTAAGAGAGGAATGATTTGAAAGGTATTTTCTTTGAGATGACGTGAGCAAAAGCATTCCATTGCACGCGAGGCAACAGTGCTTGTCTGTCGAAAATATTAAATAGCATCTGTTTATTCTTCAATAAGGTTTGACACAACACTGGTGTCAAAATTAAAACATCATTCTTACAACACCCTAAGATTTCTTTTTGAAAATCAAAAGCAAACTTCTTGAAAACACATTCATTGTGCCAGGCAGTAATTGTTTTTGCCTCTTTCTGATTTAGACTCAATATAATAAAACTTAAGTTTCGGATATAGTCCAACATAATTCTGATGATTAGGAGTGTTGAACAGATACGAGATTGTCAAACCTTATTAAAGGTGAATCAATTACTGCGCCATTGGCATCGAAATCAATTAAGCCAACGCCATTCTGGTGAAGGGCATCCTGCAATCGAGATTTTCTGGCCAAAACAAACCACGAAAAGCTTTTCTGCTCTTCCATTCGGACACCACCGAAAATGCAATTGATAGAGTGGTCGAGCACTAGGTTAATTGTGATAGTGGTGCAATACCTGGGGATGGCTGTAGCTACACCATGACTGCCGTTTGCTATCTGTTCCTCGATATCAAAATCCTAGATCGCCCGTGTAACCATTATATGGATATGATATTTGGCTACCTTGATTAGTTCGGTTCCTTTGAGGTACTCGAGTGACAGGCTATTTATTGCTTTGTCTTCACGATCACTCAACATAGTTGGGCACTTCCTCGCAAGTAAAATTAAGTGGCTGTTGATTCTACTGCTGGGAACAGTAAAGAAAATCGAAGAATATTTCTGCTAAAATAAAGACGGATTTTTAGTGCTCGCTCATTGGCACATTTTGCGAAGTAACAAGGCTGATAAAGAGCACAAACAATACTTTAGCATTGGTATCCGATTTACCAAAGGGTGCCGCTACTGGGTGCATTTCGAAACTACCGATCCGCTCATTTCGATATGTTCGGCACTTCGAATTCGTTTCTAAACGTAGCGCTGCACGGGTCAGTGTCTGAGTCCACAATTAATATTAGATGCCATGCCAACGAACCCAAATTTCTGAACGCAATTTATCAGTCCTTTTGGCCCCAGGCACGATTTCTGACATTACCACTGTTCTGAGATGGCTATTATCTTTCCAACGTCACCACCCACGTCCAATAACTCCATGTTTAATAGGTGAATTAGGGAACCTTAGTCCATATTTTCGGAACACCATTTTTATTGCTTGAAGTCTGGCCCGATTTCTGTAATCATCGCTGTGCTCAGGGGACTCGGACCTTTCCAATGCTTCCACCTGCGTGCATCAACTCTATTTTGAATAGGCGAACAGAAGACACCCGAACCCAAAATTTCCGGATCCCATATCTGTGGCCTCGGTGACCGGGACCCGATTCCTAACATCACCGCATTTTTGCTCAGTTTTCCGGGCTTATAAGCCAATTACCTAAAAGGAAAATTCGGTCAAGGGCAAGGACGAGGATGGTTAGGGATGCGGAAACACTGACATAGACTTCACTACAAACATAAAAAAGTCTTCGGTATATGTTTCCTATACTAACCATTTCCAAGATAACTAAATGCGCTAGTTCATATTTTAGTGTTGTGTAACTAAATTTAACTATAATGACTAATTAAATTATTTAAACGAACATAGCTTTTTATTTATTTATATGTGATTTTGAATGGTAATTAAAAAAGAGGTAAAGCATCACTGGGAGACTCCAACCTGTAGGTGGCTCGGCGATTGTCCATTGCACTGACCCTCCGCCCAGCACGTGGTTTCCATGCCGCCAGTTTTTATTTTCCGTATGATTCTCATAATAAATAATGTATAATTGGTTAGCGATAGCACCATTTGCAGCCATTTCACCGCTTGCGGCGCGACGGATATTCAGAGCACTGAATGACCCAGCCGTGACTACGTTTCCGACCGCACGCTCCACGACCGAGAAGTTTTCATGATTGATGAGGTCTTAAGCCAAAAACCAATTATATGAATTTTCCTTAAATATAAAAATAATAATAATAAATCACAGCCATATTCAATCTACTACTTGATGAGGCCTCTCTTCGGAGGGAGGAGATTGGTCTACTGCTCCGACGGTAACCAGATGGGTTGGGAGACGAGAGCCGAAGCACTCATTGTGATTGCCACTATATTTTATTCATAGCTGCTCCCTAATTGCATCACGATGCTGGGTGGGCACCGTTTCAGACCCAAACGTCTTGTAAAAAATCCTTGGCAACGCCAGGAATCAAACCGGGACCTCTTAATCCGCAGACAGCAAAGCTAACCACTATACCAGCGGGGCGGTCAAGATAATATAATATGAAGTTGGTTATTTTCTCATATTCATATTAAGATAATATAATATGAATCAGTAAATGAAATGAAATGGAAAAATTACATATAGAGTTCAGAAGAAAGGAGAAAAGAGAAGATAATTAAGATTCAACCACTCATCTGTGAAAAATTATTCCAAACTCTTTGCGAATATTAATGGAATGAAACAGGAATCATGAATGGGTGAAATAACTACAAGAACAAAAAGGAATGAAGAAGAAAAGAAAGAGGGAAAGGATAGAACAGTTAGTTAGTATCAGAGAATAAATATCCATTTAGCTCAACCTGTATGAATTCTCATTTTTGTTGTTGCGATGAAGTAATACAGATTTTATGTGTTCCTCTTCACCTGTATGAGTTCTCGTGGTTCCCCTGTGTGAGAAAAGTACTAATAAATTAATAATAGCTTGACTCTAAAAGAGTCAGCTATTACTCCACCACCTCGTTACTGGTTTTCCGGCACAGAAGATCCTACTGCTGCTGGGACATAGTCATCCCAAACTCGGTCATCACTTACACATTCCTTCTAAAGTCGAGTTCATGCCTTTTAACCAAAGTGTATTATTTAATTTTATTTATTTATTTATTCATTCATTTTAATTCTCAATACATCACATGATGTTACAGATTCGTCAGTAATAAAAATGTGCATCTTATACAGGTACAGTGATTAGATGCATAACATATATTCATGTTACAATATATCAAGTCACCAATTAATACAAGGATTTAATGGTAACTTCAATTCCCTTCAACTCATATGCTCCAATCTGTTTAACAGTATTTTATTCCATTTAATGAATTCGCATTTCGTGGGAGATAATTATAACATTTTATGTCCATGTTTTTATAACTATTTTGCGACATTTGCAGTCTTATTTTCGCATATTTAAACTGTTTTTGTCTAGTATTGGGTGTCATGAACTGTCATTCTTTGGTTGAAACAAGATAAATTATTCTTGACATACTTCAAACACAGAAATATGAAGAAAGGGTAGAGTTATAATTTGACACTTCTCAAAATATTTCTACATGATTCACAATGCCCACATATCTAAGAACTGCTTTCTGAATTTCGAATATCTCCTTAACCTGGGTGACATTCCCCAAAACAATAACCCATACGGTATGTGCGAGTGAATATGTGATGAACCCTTTAGAAACCATACCTCTTAATTTTCTTAACAAGTATAAACTACACGCAATATGTTTTGATAGGTGTTCTATTTGTTTCGACCAAATTAAATTTGCATTTTCTGCTGAATTTTTTCGTATAACGAAAGTACTATGAATTCAGTTTTTCATTATTTATTTTAAGTTCGTTATTTTTAAACCAACTACTAATTAATTTGAAATTACAACTTCTGTGACTTAAAGTATATCTGTATTTTCATTACAAGTCGTATCATCTGCAAACAATACAACATATTGAGGAATATTCTCCGGAAGAACATTAATATAAAAACACAAAGTAGGGGTCATAAAGTGATCTGTAAGGCGTTTCATACTTACCAATCTAATCTTTGTTTTGGATTCCCCAATTTTAACAAGTTGTCTTTTTATTCGTTACATAAGATTCAATTAGCGATAGTACTTTTGCTGTTAAAGAATATGTATCTGGAATTCGTTTATTAAAGTATTTTGTAATATTGTATCAAAACCTATTTTTAAGTCAACTAATTAAAAGTTAACAATTCGCTTCGTCTCCAAACCTTGCAAAATTTTTGTTACAATAAAATCGAGAGCTTTAATAGTTGATCCTCCTTCTTTAAACCAAAACTGGTTTCACTCGATATCCTATTGCTTTCAAGATGGCTCATTAACTGTATCTTCATGCATGTTTCAATAACATTTGAAAAAATTGATATGAGAGAAATCGGTTTATAATTATTCAATTTATTCCTTTCGCCTTTTTCCTTGGGTACTGGAGTCACCATTGCTTGTTTTAAGCACTCCGGGAAATGACCCGAACTCTTTACGTAGGCATTTTAGAAAAAAGTTGGGAAATATTCCCATAAAACTGAAGTTCTCAGAATAATTTCCTTTCTTAATATACTTTGACATATCAAAATTCCCCTACTCTCCGGCGCGTGCTTTCTCCCAAAATGGCGGGCAAAAATGTTAGCCATGAAATACCGACTTGACTTTGGGCGGCAATAACTTTCTTGTTTATGAACGTTTGGATGTGTATGAAGTTTATATGCGTACAGGAAGGACTGCAATTAATTTTTTATGATACTTATTTGTCAAACTTCATTTTCGCCAGGCTTAAATTTCTTTTATTTATTAAAGGTCACAGCAAATATCACGTTTTCTATGTTTTTTATATTTATATTAGAATACAATTCATAAATTAGGAAACTTGTGTGAATAAAAGTTGTAGATAATTTTATGAGCTTTAAAATGAATTATTTACTTTGCATTTACAGTTCCTGATGTAGACTCTATACAATATTTATTAATTTACTAGACTGGCCAATATAAAAATAAAGTTTACCAAAGTTTTGCAAGAATTATTGTATATCTTAAGAGGACTTCCCTACGAAATTAGTACAATGCATATGACTACTAGGACACAACATTTTAAGGAAAATTTGGGAAAAACTCCTATAATAAAGCAATTTTTTAAGAAACCCTTGCTTCTGCAATATAGTAAAATATTTTAAAAACCTTTAATTCTCCCATGCTTGCTTTCGCTCAAAATGCTTTTGCTTTCGCCTAGAAGAAACTGTATACCCTACTTGATAGAAAATTGTGCGTCCTGCCGTGAAAATTCACAGACCACGGCAAATTAAAAATCCTGGTAAAAAAGCCTATAGCTTGCTCGATATAAAAAACTGTAGGTCCTATGTAGAATGCCTCTACATCCAGTCAGAAAAATCCGGTGGAAAACGCTCGAATTTTTCACGAAGCTTTTTATTTTTTCCATGGGTTTTCCTTAGTCACACAAGGCAAATATATGTTATTCAGTTCAACTTTGAGATCGAATCACCTATCTTCTGATTAGAGATACTTATCATCATTAGAAAGTAACTTAATATAGCTCTGAATAGAGTGGTCTAAACATATGTTGAAGAATCTTTTTTCAATGAGCGGAATAGGAATGATGATAATGATAATGATGATTGTAAATATTAATATGTTCAAATAAGTAGATTTTTATTATACTAGTATACTATTTCTATTATATTACACTTGTAACTCACTGGTAGGGCGTTGGATTAGTATTTGAAAGTTAAATCTCTGCAGCTGCAATCTCTGCAAATTCAAATTCAAAGCGACAATTATGAGAAGGCTTTGTTCATTATCCTATATTTTGCCCGATTAAAATGAGAAGCCTTTGTTCATTATCCTATTTTTAGTCGGAGGAAAAGTTACCTAATGGATTATAGTCTACATTTGATCCTTAGTCACATTAGAGAAATATGAATTTTTTAATTCAACTTTTAAACCACTCCATGGGTGTGGAGACCATTAGTCTTTTCCTAGTTTTTTACCCTCAGTTGTATCAGCCAAATAATGGGATTGCAATTTGAAGATAACCCTTCCTAGACACCTTTTGGTAGGACCTGTGTTGAAGGTATCATCTTTTACCGTTTGTCTGGCGTAAATGAGAAAAAAATGAGTGAAAATAATCGACCTAAGAAGTATCAGATACTCCATCAGACGGGCATATCAGATGACCGGAGATTACTGCCCTTTAAAGTAAGCTTTTTTAAAAAAAACCTGAGAGGATAGAAAGACAGATAGATCAGAAAAAGGACATAGAAATACACATATATACAGAGAGGAAAGAGACAAAATGATTGAAACTAGAGAGACAAACGGATAACAAACAGAAAAAGAGATAGAGAGTAAGAAACATATATACATAGAGTCACAGTAACGAAGACGTTTGTTAATATAGGAAGAGAAGGAGACAGACTAATAAAAAATAGAGAGAAAAAGAGACAGACTAACAGAAAGTAGAGAGAGAAATAGACAAACAGATCAGAAAAGAAATATAGAAAGAAAGACACATATATACACAGAGTCATAGTAAAACAGACGTTTGTTAAAATAGAGAAAGAGAGTGAGAGGGACAGAGACACACTAATAGAAAGTAGAGAGAGAGAGAGAGAGA
>JAGDQP010003294.1:36422-95561 GCA_022664845.1 Lepisma saccharinum
TATGTGCATGTCTGTAAATGTTCGCTGAGGTATTCACACAAGAGGTTAATTAACTGCTTTTTGTTATTGTAGTTACATAGAACAACATCTCGAGGAGGTAGTGGCCTTTCTTCTCTCAGCGTGAACAACCTGGAAGCTTTTCCCCGAGCACTTCTTGTGGATGACTTTATGCTGAAATCATTGTATCTATCAAATACTAAATGTACATCAGCATTCTCCAGATATAGAAGCAGTCTCTGCAAGAAATTTGTCAGGAAGTCCCGTACTGTCCCCCTGACTGGCCAGCGGACTACCCATAATAAAGCGCAGCCATCAATTATAATAAGAGAAGGCGTACTGCTAGTTCTGCTTGATTGGGTCACCGCCAATGCATTCATCAGCACTGACTTATCAGTAGCTTCTCTCATTCTCCCGTCATCTTTAAACATCGAGGAAGGCACTGCAGAAAGTTCAAATCTCAGCACGTCACGTATGTCAATGTCCCTACTACTTTGAAGGGCGAGGACTCTTCCATACAACAGCGATGAATCCTTTGATGCTGTGGATTTCACTCTACCGTCTTTTCATCCATGTTGCGTACGGTGTTATGAAATGGAGCATAAAACCCCTGTGGGAGACTTTCTTTGTAGGTGCGCACAGAAGTAACTCCTATGTCGTACGCTTTGTCCACATTAACGCTTTCGGAAGCTATTCTTCCTGAAACAATGTTTACCAGTCCATCGGGATGCTGTGATGGATTTAAGGGTTGTATGCATAACTCCAACTGTCTCCTTAATTTGCTGCGGTCTCGAGCATCTCGGATAATTCTGCTGTTTCCTTCTTCCTTGTGAAACCGCTCTCCCTCGTTCTCCCTCTGCTTCCCCATTTTACACAAGGCGCTGTCCGGCTGACTCGTGACATGCATGCCTAGGGCCCACCGTTTCACTGCTGACCTGTTCAGTGTCACACCAGTCAAGGAGTTCCCTCTCCCACCATGGCCATATCTCATAAGCGTAGTTTCGATCATCATGTCTGACCATATGCCGTTCCAAAAACCATTTGTGTGTCTCATTACATGTTCCCCTTTCAAGAATCGCTCCATACATTTCTGCGGCATCTTCTCCATTAACATGAGATAGGCACAGGCACATCGCAAATAATTAAAATGACCAGCAGCAGCAAAATACGGTAACATTTCCTCTACACACCACAAATGAAGACACCAATCCGCTTCTCTTTCTGCTCTTACGAAGGTCATCATCAGGAACACTGGCTTAATGAGACAGGACACCCACAACCGAGTTGTTCGACTCGTGGCACTTTTTTCTTCTAACGCCGTCATCATGGAATCCCAACTCGTCACATCATTCTCTTCCAGAAAGGGACGTAACACTTCTTCTGCTAACAGCCTCAGGGCTCGGACATTTTGAGGAAACTTCTTACCACGCAACATTTGCAATACTCCAGCAAATGAGGACTCGAGGACTTCTACAATTCCACTGCCACTCATTAGCGCGCCCACACATCCTACGAAAGACATGAGCATGTGCATACCACCAAGCCGAGGAACGAAATCAGAAAATGATGAAGGGTCATTCCAAATAATGTCCAATACTACTTTGTATATAGCCTGATCAGTGGTCAGCACGACGAATGATTGTCCATATTCTGTAGTCAGTCGCTTGATTTCTAACATGGTTGTAAGAACAGTGTCATGATCAGTTGGCGACAAATCAATCAGGGGTAGATACATGACCTGCGTGGCCCGTACTAATTCATGACTTCCTTGCCGAGCCAGTTTTGTGTTGAAGCCGTGATACTCCGGTACATAGTCACTGTTGACAATTGTTTTCAAGAATTGTACATCTTTCTTTCGAGCGTTCAACAATGATATCTGTTGGCATACCTTGATAGCTAACTGTTTCAGCGTTGGGGGAAAAGAACATGTTACAGGATTCATATTCATAGCCACCTTCTTGCTTCCGCTATACCTTGCAATTGTGACGTCGGGTTCTGGAGATTTGCTCACTTCCTGTTTGGGAATCCTGGGAATGACAACCTGGTTTTCCTTTTTCTGTCCATTTTCATTGTCTCCTGAAAACTTCGTCAAAATCATTCCCATGGCATGAGTTTGCTGTAAGCCGTTTTCTGAGCATATGCTAGCATCGAAGTTATCAGCTACTGCTTGAAGAAGTCCCTGTCCTTCTCTTATGCCACGTAACTTGTAGTTGTCGCTGCAAGCTTTAGCTACTGATGCTTTGAAACGCTTGTATTCGTCATAAGTACTGGTAACTTTGAAGTGGCTTAGTTCTTCGATGACAGTTTTTCTCTGCACTGCATTGGCAAATGCAATCTGCAATGGGACTGCTGATTTATTTAAACAACTTGTTACTATGTTGCCTATTGTAACTGCTGCGACATCTGGTATATTCAGATCGGACAGCAGCTGCAGTAATGTCTGACTACAATCACGTTTTGCAGATTCCACATTAATCCTAACATAGTACTTGGATTTGTCCGCTGTAGTAGTTTCTTTTGTATTTCAGCAGCCACTGGTCTGATATGTTCCGAGAGAAAGTCCTCTTCGTTTTCAGTTGAAATCAGCGACATTGTGCAATGCTTCCTGAATAAAATCAGGCTTGCTATTCCGGGAGAGGACAGTACCAACAGTTCATCTCCAAAATGTTCTTGCAGTTTTTGCACTAACAGTCTTCTCGATAGTCGACCCCCGAAAGATGAATATAAGGAGTGCAAAGCGACACTGCTCCATGTTTGACTATTGTTTTCAAGCATTTCTTGTGCAACTTCCTTGAAAGCAGCATCGTCTTCTTGCGAATTAGACGCTGAAGCTTTATTTCTTGCCGCAGTAATGTTTCTAGCACTTGTAAATAGTTTGTGGCACTTCCAGTGATACCTAGCGTCCGCGGCATGCAAATCACTGCTAGCACCTAAAATTCGTAAACGCACCTCTTCAGCCCACTTGTCTTTCCTTTTATCACACGCGTCTAGTATTATCTGCTTCACATCCAACGTACGTACTAGAAAGTAATGCTGGTACCGGCTAGGATTTTTCGGATCACGGTCTTTGCACACTTCCCCACAAAAAAAGCACGCAGCTTGAAAGTCAAATGATTGTGAATCTGAGCGTAAGTGCCGTGGTTCAATGGTGTCCTCTGTCTGTGACTGCGCTCTTTTAAGAGCTCGCTGAATATGGGTTTTTGAAGTGTAACTGGAGACACAGCTTCTATGGCAATGTATCTCCAACCGGGGGTTGGCAGAAAGGTGTTGCTCTAATTTTTGGAAAATACAATCTCCTCGTTGCTTACTTGCTGTTATTATGGATTCTATTCTTTTACCGGTAACTGCTGTCACCACATCTGTTTTCCCACACTCAAAGAGACACTGATGTTTTGTGGAGTCAGCCATGGCACTCACTCGTCAGGGCCTGCAAGAAATAAAATAAAATAGAATGAGGAACCATTACCACTTATTAACTTCGTTACGGTTGACTTTACACAAAAAGAGACTACAGTTTCATATTTTCGGACCACAAAAACATATAATTTGATATGTCGCACGTGCATATAACTTAAAGGTCTAAAAATGACGTCCATGGCAGCCATATTTGCCGCCATGTTGGATTACTGATATTGCTCACGTGATGGAAGGTGGCATCCAACGGAATTTCGAAACACACATCACAATGAAACACAAACCGTAAAAACATTTTATTCATACCTCAAAACAAGCTTTACCCTTTTGGCACCCGGACTAGGCATTGACATTGTGGCATTGGACGCTGACACTTCGGAATCAAAGCAAACTGAATACTAAAGGTAGTAAGAAAAAAAGCATATAGAATTTTTTAAAAAATACATTCTTTTCTTAAACAATTCGTACTAAAAATTAAAAAAATAATTTTCTTTATGCACGACTAAAAATAACAGCATGAGGCGCGCCAATTGAAGAATTTATAAAGTGACTGTATATGAGAGCGCCAACAATGAACTCTCGATAAACACTAACGCTGCTGGCAACGCTGTCCGCTGAAAGTCGCTGATGGCTTGGGAACTTCCCACTGGACCCCGCGGACTAGCCAAGACCCCTCTCACAGGTCTACAAATGTGAGCAGTCCACTGTACCTTAAATGAATAAATATTGCACTGGTAGTGTATTATAGATTAGAGCCAGATATAAAAAAGCACAGTAATGATATCTAGGGTAGCCAACTTAGGTAGTTCGGTAGTGCTTCGAACTTGGATTCATTTAACATGTACGGCACTTGTTTATGTTAGATAAGGTATTGGTACACTATACAACACAGAAGGTATCTAAGGATGGAAAGCGCTATGAACGCAAATGAATAAAATAAATGCGTCATTCAAGGAACCTATGGTATTGAGTTAACAATAAGACCTACTTTAAACAGTTGTCTTGGCTCTGATTTCATTGAATACATTAATTACATGACTGAAATGAGACATCACATTGTGTTTGATCAGCAAATCCTATAAAGACGATGAACGACTGGACTTGAACCTATTTGCTGGTGCAATGGCAGTTTGTGAATGTTCGATTTATAAGTGAGTGAGGGTTGTATATTGAATACTATAAAGCAGTGGACCACTGAATTTTCTTTGACATGTTTAGGCTGCTTTTATGGTATTTCCATAGAAACTGGATGCCATGATTGTACTAACCTTCCGTTGCAAGCCTTGAAAGACGAAGTTTTAGAGACGTTAGCTTATTTTAAAAGAAAAGCAGAGATTTAATTCCATAAAGTTTTTATTGTACAATAGATTCATATAGTTTTGGTTTTATTATTACATGTAACTGTCCTGATTATCTTAAACATTTATGAGATAAGATATAAAACACTTGTACAAAATAGTGTAACTGCAAATAAGATTGAAACAAAAAGTACACTCATACAAAATAATGTTGTCTAACTTTCAAGATACAATTTTATCGTTTCATAGAGTAAAATACAACTCATATAAACTACATTTTTTGTCTTTATAGAGTAAAGGACAATTTATATATACTATGTGGATTGAATTCAAACAGTTTGGTACATAATAATGCTATCCAACTGTCAGAATACATTTTTACATTCTGCTTGAATGAAAGAATATTTTATAAAGAAGGATCTATTAAATAAAATAGTACTGGGCAGAATATTGTAGTTTATATTACAGGAGACAGCTCATTGTTTCCTGGGTAATTGGTAACAAACAGGACTCTACAGGTTTTTCTTTTAAACAAAAGCAGTGACGTGTGCAGGCATTGTAATGCAGTTTATTTTAGAAATAAGCAATTGAACATTGCATACAATGAGTATAAGTACAACTACAAGTAAATTGCAATGAAAACTTTATATCAATAAAAATCATTCTGAACAGATGTCAAGTTTATATTTCTTTTCGATTGTTTAACCACAACTTCGAAACCCGCGTGAAACAGTTCACTACTGGACGGATATAATCTCCAATATTTGTGATGTTGAACAACAGCATGTTTTTTTGTATGTGCTTTATACATAACCCAGAAGTCTGTTTTTCTCAGACTATGATTTGGAGTAAACATTTCATTCTTTTCATACTTTTGCGTTATTAAATAATACATATGCTCAAAAGTTATGTCTTTAAGCGTTCCTTAATTCAAGGTAATACCTCGAATTTTAATAACTTGTTCGTGTTTACCTATAGTTTGTTTTTGTAGCTAAAAAATGTAACATTTTGGCCCCACTCCATCAAATATACGCATTTTCCAGCCTGGATGAATCTCTATTTTTAATTGACCGAGTTAATGACCTATAGATATTGTTAAGATATCCATCTTAACTGTTTATAAGATGGTAGTAATTGATTCTAAATTAAATTTGCATACGAAGTAAGAAATTGAAAAAAAAATCTGAAGTGAGCTGGAAGCAATTTATTTGAATAAAATTGGTACATGCGTGTTTAATAATTCTGATTTATTTCAGGAATCCAAAAATGATTCAGCCCTTTGCAAAGTATTACGATAATTGATATTAAAGAGTGAAAAGTATGTGACTGGACCGGGGATTAAACCCGAGACCTTTGGGCTACCGTTCCAATGCGCTACCAACAGCGCCACCTAGTCGACCCACTTCCCAATCCACTCTTGATGTCGATGTTCTCTCTCGAAACCACCTGGAGAGTACCACAACTCGTAGTTGTGCTTGGACTTTCCTGTGTCTCACAATGGTAAACATCTCACACCAAAGAAATAATTTCCAAAGTTGAAATGGAGGCAACTTCCGATTTTTCTGTATATCAAGCCTCTGTAGGTACAGATACAATATATATTAAATAGTGAAAAGTATCTGACTGGACCGGGGATCGAACCCAGGATGAAAGGGACAAATTATTGTTGAGGCTTATGGAGGAATCTTTTGAAAGAAGTATGCAACGGCTAGAAAGTCGTGATCAACAAGAGAAACGAAAAGTGGAAAAAATAAATAAGTTAGAAGAAATGAAATGGAATGAAAGTATTCAAATTATGGAAAGTCGATTAAGTGAGAAAAATGAAGCTCTTGAACATAAACTGTACAATCAATGTGTGGAGTGGACAAATAAGTACAAAGCGTGTAACTCTCAGATTGACATGCAGAAGATGTATTTAGAGGAACTTAATTAAAATATGGCAAGTGTAGAGTATAGGTTGAATAGGTTGGAAAGACATATTAATCTCAATACTAGAGAACCAACAATACATCTAGTGGATGGAGATGTTAATGGTATCCTAGAGGATAGTCGGAAGGATAATGAAAGTATGGTGTCTTTAATCGATAGAAGGTATGCGATGTCCCAAGAGAAGGAGGATGATAATGGTATAAGTGATGGTGAGAATGTGTCCATTACGGAAACAAAGTATTTGTACAACCAAACCAGTAAATTAGTTTGGAAGGGAAAATTTGCACAAGAGCTTTTAAAACAATTCTCGCATATATCAGCAAGAGAGCCTTCACTTAAGGATATCGAGCGAATAAATAAATGGAAAGGAGATATACTATACAAAATTCCAACGGTATATCTTAGACAGCTGACATCTTGTTTATCGTGGCTAAAATTAAGTAATAGTAGTAAATCTTATACAGGAATCAATGACTGAACATGTGGCAGGATGGTATCAAATGCAAAAAAGTAAAATTCGTAATTTCAAGGACTTTTTAGCATTCTTTGAAAAGTATGCAAATAAGGAAATTATCGAAGATCAAAGGAAAAAAATAAAAAGGACTCTAATTAGATGGGGATGTCAAAAGTCTGGAAATCAAGTATATTTGCTAATCGATCAGTTTCGTAAAATAGATGAAACGGTATCAGAGAAGGAGTAAGTAGAGACCATTATCAATATATTACAAGTTGAGATGCAGAAAAACCTGTCCTTGATGGAAGCGGAGAAATTAGATATATTGATTAAATATATGAAGAGGTTAGACAAAATAAGTATACATTCTGACTAAAGTGATAGACGAAGAGAAAAGGAAATTGGAAAATATCCTTCTAACCGACGATATAATAACCAAAGCTATCAAGATGGCAAATACCGTTCGTCAAACACCAGATCTTATAACAATAATAGTAGGAGCTATGCAAATCAAAATATAAATACTCGAGGTTATAGAAAACTGAGCCTCAGTAGCAAAGGTCGCAATTGCCGGTTAACATGTGCTCGGTAAACACCGGAGATATGAGCTATAACATTAGAGATGACAGAGATAATAATGTAGTTCGTTTGAATCAAACAACGGAGGAAAATACAGTGTGGCCTTAAGAATTTCCAAATCCTCAAACTATGTAATGTTTAAACTAAATGAACGGATGAAGGAAATGACCTGTCTTTCACCCGTCAAATCTCATAGGTTAATAGAAAATGTAGAGTTAAGTCAATCTCTTAATAGTATTGAAGTATCAGTAAAGGAATTTTTTGAAAACATATAAGAAATTAACACATTAGAAGGTAAAGATAGCATTAAATTATTTCAGTTATTACTGAAATTTAAAAAGGGTTCAATGAAAGACCAGGATGTCATACAAGGTTTGAGTATGACATTCAAGTAAAGATGATGTGCAAATTAATTCAAAACAGTATCCAATTCCTTATAATAAAAAAGAAGTAAAAGAGGAGTTAATAAAAGGGGAGAAATAGGATATCATAGAAATAAACAAGTAGTACTTTCAATAATGCTTTGCATGTAGTAAAAAAATCTGATGGTACAATTCGTCCGGTTTTGGACTTGCGAGGCATGAATAAGTATGTCATTTGCCCCAAAACTGAGGTAGATGACATAACGAAGATCTTAAGAAGCTATACCGGAAGTAAATTTTATACTATCTGTCTTTTGCATATTTCCAAGTATTGCTATCTAAAAGGAGTCGCCAATACACAGCTTTTGATATGGACTTCAACAATTCAGATTCAAGAGAGTACCATTTGAATTAGTGAATTCAGTTGATATCTTTATCGCAATGATGAATTAAATGTTTGGCCTTGAGACAGATAAATGGTTGAAAATTTATGTCGATGATTTCTGCTGTCATACGGTAACTTCTGAAGAGCATTTGCAAAAATTAGAATATATATATTAGAAACTTTGCAAAGAAATGGTTTGACATTAAAATTGCGAAAAATGTAAGTTTGCCTTGTCAGAAGTAACGTTTTTAGGACATAAAATTAATCCAGAAAGCATAACTATTGACCCTCAGAAAAACGAAGCTATCATTAATTATCCTCGCCCGCAGAATAGAAGACAACTACAGCGTTGGTTAGGAATCAACTGGCATAATAAATGTATTGAGCAATTTGCTACAATTATATCACCTCTATATCTATTACCGAAAAAAGGAGTGAAAAGGCAATGGAATTCTGAACAAGAGAATGCTTTTCTAATAATGAAAAAGAAACTCGCTTGGTTATCAGCATTAGTACAACCAGATTTTAATAAACAACTCTATATAGTTGTGGACGCGTCATCAATAGGAGGGTTTGGTACAAGATGAGGAAATTCTACATTATGCAAGTAGAGTACTTAAAGGTGTGGAAAGAAAGTATTCGGTTACATTATTTTTATTATTTGGGAGCCCGCCTTACCACCCCTGCCTCTTTACATGCTTTGAACAAGTTAAGTCGTGCACTTTCTGGCTCGTGCAGCACGTACTTCTTAGTACTGCTCAGCTTGGGGCAGCCTTTCCCTAGAGATTTTTGGATTGCCGGAATTCCGGCATTCCAAGGATCTCCTGCGTTCCACCTGTTCAAGACAGTTGGTGTTGCGGGACGGACTTTTCACCAGGCGTCCAGAATGTTCTCCTGGTCTATGTTCCTAGTTGTTAGAACATTTGCTTGGGGAATCCCGACCTACTATTATATGCTTTATTTTATAGAAAAACACATACAATACACATAAGACGACACTGGGCAAATACAGGACAACACAACACATAGCTTGAGCAGGGCTTCTTCTTCTTTTCAGCATCTCCCTGGAACGAGATTAAGAAAGGTTAATTGCTGCTTCCATGTAGGTGGGTTCTTCTTTTTGGATTACAGTTGTTGTCTCGTCACAGGGATGGCCGTCCAGTCTTCTCCTTACTCGATCTCTTCTTGTTCTATTCCTGTAGATAAGAAGAAAAGCTGATCTTCTTCTTCATGGTTAGTCCTGCATCACTAACTGGTTCTGCAACACTTTTTCCTCTTCTCTTCATTCGTTAGTAGTCGCTACACCACACTCATCCATCACTCCTTCACTCATGGGTAGTATATATCATTCAACCGTTGGTTGTGGTTTCCGCAGCCTTCAGTCAGTTTATCAAGTTACATTGATTTCCAATAACCAATAATAACAACACTCATCCCGGTTCGCTCCACCACTCACGCTCACTTTCAAACTGTATATGAGTGTCTCTCACTGGTATTCCGGCAATGCACTCCTCCGGAGGACCGCCACCAGTTCTATAGTTCTCAGAACCTCTGTGACGGGTCTCTCAGCCAGCTTGGCTCTTTGTTCTCTGACTAGCTCTTCTGTCTCTCGGCATCTAAGGACAACGTGATCTGAGGACGCAACCACCCCACAGGTGCGGCACATATTGTCCTCAACTAAGTTTAGGTCTTTCAGTCTCTGTCTATAACGGCCATGACCGGTGACGAAATGGAGCAACCCTCCTCTTATTTCCAGCTGAATTTCTGTCCTCTCAGCCACGTCTGGGAAAATGCTGAAAAGTCTTCTTCCCTTCAGTGATTCCTCCCAGAATGTTTGCCACGCACTGGTCAGTATTTCTTGGATTTCTCTTCTACTTCCTGCTGTTTGGTGAAGAATGTCTATGATCTTCTCTTCGTTTCCTTTCTTGAGCCAGTAAGCGGCTCCCATTCTTTTAACCTGGAGGTGCATGGGCATGGTCGCGGTCACCACCTGGAGTGCCTCCACCGGAGTGGTTCTGTAGGCTCCAGTAAGACGGAGCAATATTTGTTATTGAGATCTATTTATAATCTGCTGTTGGCTTACGTCGTCCATCCGGTGGCACCAGGCACTGGCGGCGTATCCAACTACAGACCGGATTATGACATTATGGTACATTTTTATTACTTTCAGAGGTATCCTGTAATCATTGGTTGCAATGTTAGCTATTTTATGCGATATTTTGATTGCCTTGTTCTTTGCTACGTTACGAAAATTTAGCTTTTCATCTAGAATGACACCAAGATATTTAAATTCTTTTTCTCTTTTAATTGATTTTTCATTAATTTTTATTAGTTGTCCCTTATTGAAATTTAAGTTGCCTTTAAACAAGACATACTTGGTATTTTCCGCAGATATTGTGAGATTGTTGTTCTTGCACCATGATGTCATTCTTCCTATAATTTGGTTAGGTTTATCTTGTAGTTCGTTCCTGCTATTTCCTTTTATTACGACCGCCAGATCGTCCGCGTATCCCACAACCTTTTAAATCTGTTCCAATCCGTCCAGCAGTTCCAGACATGGCTGAAATATCATGTCCCATATTATTGGTCTGAGTACTTATCCCTGCGGGTATCCTTTTGTTGGTGTTTTCCTCACGACACCATCAGCTGTATTTAGCTGTATTGTTCTGTCCTGAAATTAGTTTTTGACTGTTTTCCAAATAGCGGGATGGATACCAATATTTTTCAACTCCATTAACACTGATGACCACCACACGTTATCGAAAGCGTCTGTAATGTCAAAGAAGATTACCATTACGTATTTGCAGTTCTCTTGTTTAAGTGTTATAATTGTTCAACATATCTCATTCACTGTGTCCTCGTTCGACTTGCCTTGACTGAAACCGTACTGTAATCTACAATGTTGGAGATTGTTTCTTCTGTCGTTGATTTAACAATCATTTTCTCGAAGATCTTATTTATCACATTTAGCAGGCATATAGGCCTGTATGACTTCGGGCTCGTTTTCGGTTTGTCTTCTCCTTTTAACAGTACGCTTTTTACATACTTTTGGGAACCTTCCCTGACTCAGGCATTCATTGTATAATTTGGTGTCCAAACATCTGATAAAGATTTGTATATTTCGTTCTTAATCCCGCCTGGCCCCGGTGCTTTGTTGGATTTGAAGTTGTTGATTGCAGCCGTCATTTCTTCATTTGTTATTAATGGCAATTCTTGATTCTCGTCGACATTTGGGGGATACCCTGTTACTTGTCTGATCCGTATATTTTCTTCGTCATCCTCATCCTCGTTGTCGTCCGGAAATCATTTGGAGAAAATGAGTTCCACTGTTTCTAGCCAATTGGTTGTAAAAGTTCCATCTGCTTTCTTTACTGTGTTCATTACTCCCTTCGTTTTGATCTTTTGCATAACTATTTTGTAGGGCATGCCCCAGATATCCTTGCTTAAGTTCTCGTCCACGAACCTTCCCCAAGTTTTCTTTTTAGTTTCAAAAAGTTCATTCTCAAATTGTTGTTTAATTTGTCTGTATATTTGTTCAGTCTTTGTGATCTAAGTTCGTGGTCCCCGGCTGCCCTGTAGCTTTTCCTGCTAGCTTTTAGTTTCCGTTTTAAGTTTTCGAATTTTTGGGTCCAGAAGGCTTTTCCTCTTTTTGACTTGGCCTATTTTAGGTGCTACTTGTTTAATTGAATATTGCGTAGCTTTTTCTATTTCTTCGGCCAGTTCGTCCAAATTTATAATTTTCTCAATTTGTGGTAGGATCAATTTGTCCACTAGTTTTGTGAAGTTTAATCTTTTGGTACTATAGTTTAGATCATCAGGTTCATTTATGTCATTATTATTGTCGTCCAACATAAAATTTTGTTAAAGCTGATGACGCTGTGCTGACTCGTAGTCGCGTGCTCGATCACATTCCATCCTGTATATTTCTATAAAGATTTCCCCTGGTTAAAGTTATATCAGTATTAATCTCCGCGCCAGCCCTGTCCTGAAACGTGGATGGTTGATTTTCCTTGTTGTGTATGATTAGATGATATTGGTTGATGATGTCTTCATACTTTTCACCGTTTTCATCTGTTCTCGGGCAGTGCCAGAGCTGAGACTTGGCATTAAAATCCCCCAAAATTGGTAAGTTACTCCTATAAAACCCGTCCAGAATTTCCTCTAGTTTATCTACAAAAACATCCGCTGGGATGGAGAACTGGCAGTAGAAATTAGCTATTGTAATCTGATTTTTTCCAAGTTTAAGGCTAAAAGTGCGGATCCATTTACATGTACATCTAGAATACACCAGTGCTTCAATCTTCCTGTTGAATATAACTACTGCGACCATAGGATTCGGGTCCTCCGTTAGCAATTCCATGGCATCGGTCGGCATGCTCATCATCTTTCACTTATTAACATGGGGCTCTTGGATGCATGCCACGTCCACTTTTTCCTTTTCACAATATAATCTTAATTCTTGTGTGGCAAATTTTGATTGGTCCAAGTTATTCTGGACGAATTTGAACGACTTATGGTTGTCTTAAGTGGACGTAACATGCCGGGAAATTTTCTGTCCGGATGAACACTGTGCGTCCGTACGCCATGACAAATTGTCTGTATATGTTGTTTAATTGGAGGGACTCATCTCTACTCTCGAATACTTTGTCGATCACGTCCAGTAGCTTTTGTGGATCTGTAATTATGCCATTTGAACGTAGATTTATTCTGTCGACTTTGTCGATGATTGGAAAGGTGATCGTTTTACCATTTGGATGAATGTTCCTGACAACCGTTCTAAGGGCGGCTGCCAGAAGTAATGGCTCTTCCAATCGGGACAGGATATATCCTTTATTAAGACCTGCATAGAATTCGTTTGGATTAAAATTTGTGGTTCTTCCTTGTAATTCCGCCAGTTCTGCCTCCGTATCTTCCATGTTAGGTATTTCCGTATCCTCCATCTCTGCTTCAGTTACCTCGGAACTCCTATTCTTACTATGTTTCTTCTTGTATAGTCTAGAGATCGAAGATTTCCATCCTTTTCTTTTCTTCCTCACTTCTTCTTCCTTTCTTTTCTCCGTTACTTGTCTCTTAGCTATAACGTCATTTTCATCTTTATCCGTCTGCGTTTCGTCTTTATCTTCCGGGCTTTCGTGAGCCTCGTCCCCAGCATGCGTTCTGTTTTCTTTTGTTTCTATTGTGTTGCAAGTCCTCATAATATCCTCATAAAGGAGCCTGTCCTGAACGATGATCTCAAGACCGACACTCTCCATGTCATGTTCCCATTTCTTCAGAGCCAGCAGAACGTCCTGAGGATCCGCCCTCCAGAGCGCCATCCCTATGGCATGTATAACTTTTTTCATTTTTTTGTCATGCTTAACTGCCGAGAGTAAGTCTAACGTTAGTTCTAGGTCTTCTTGGAAGGTTTTTCTGGATGATGTTAAGAATTTTGCAGTTGTACCTATTTTGTGACAGGTAGATTTCTAATCTCTTATTGTCTTCTAATTTGATATCATAATATTTCAGTTTTTCTAGATTGTATTCATCGTGTGACAGAGCCACCATCTGGGCGAAACCCCTGGGAAAGGTGACCAGATTGGGGTTAATATAATAGAGTACTATTTGATCTTCCTGGTCAATATTTATGTTCCCATGCTTTATTACGAGGATTTCTTCTGTTAATTTTGTGTTGTTTTCTGTTACCCAATTACTGAAGTTTTATACCTTCTTATTATTATTAAATTCCAAAAGCCTTTCTAGTCTTCCCTTTTTCCTGCATGGGGTGTTCTTTTTTTTAGGTTGGTGATGCTCTTGTCTCGACTCGATCTGGATTACAATCCATAATCGAAATGATCTATGACCCGTTGTAACGCCAACTTGTACTTTGGACATTCTTGTTGGGTTTTGGCCCCACACAGCTTTTTCCTCGAATTGCAGGGAATACATATCTTCTTATCCTTATCTATGCACTCCGTCTTTTTGTGGCCTTTTTCGCCACAACAGCCACAACGCGCGTCATTTCTAAAGTGGACTGCTATGTGACCGTAATCATGACAATGCAGGCAAGTTGTTACCACAAGAAAATCCTTAACATTGGTAGATTCGTAGCCGATGTAGACCCGTCGCATCGCACCCGTCTTCAAGCATTATGGCATACCGCATAATATTTTGACAGACAATGAATGGTTCAGTATTTTTTCAAACAAATTATCTACAGAGTAACAATATAAGGCATATACTTACAATAATTTATCATCCGCAAAGTAAACAAATCGGACGTTATAATCGAGAAATTGGACGGATACTTCGAGTATATTGTCAACAGGAACATGACCAATGGAGTAAATATTTAACTAAAATTATATCATGCATGAATAACACTGTTTCAGAATATCTAAATGGGACTTCTCAAGAAGCTTTTCTAAATTTACCTTGCCACTACTTTGTGAGTCGTATTCTAATATACGTAGTTGATACCAAGTTACGGAATGAAAAAATAGAGAAAATATATTACAATGACAAATAAAGGATCAAAAACAAGAACATGGAAAAGATGAGATTGCAATTAATACTTTAGTCTATAGGAAATTACGGAAATTAAATTCGGCAGCTGACAAACAAATTTATAAACTACTAATTTATACGAAAGACTTTATATTGTATTTGACATTTATCATAATGTAGTCACTATAGTTTCATTAGCAAATTATCAACAACTGAAGGAAAATGTAGAAAATCTAAAAGTATTTAGATGGACTGATGAAAAACAGAAACTACTAACAGAAAATTTTCAAAAGGATATGAGAAAGGATTCTCCTGAACAACAGTCAATACATAATGCATTATACTGTACGGAAATTTCAGAGAATGAAGTATTAACGTTAATGGAGATTGAAATTAATATTGCAGGATTAAAATTAAAGGCTATGTTAGATATAGGAGCTCCGTGTTCCTTATTGGATTAAAAATATATATCTAATCATGAAAGAAAAACATTCATCAAATAGAATTATCAATGAATATCATACAATTCAGAGAGTAGATGGCAAAATAACTAAATCAAAAGCAGTATTGTTAACAAATGTCTGGTTGCATCAAAACTATTATATTAATGTAGAATTACATATTATCAAAAATTGTTCATATCAAGTTATTTTGAAAGAAAACTTCTTGAAAAACTTTTTGGAAATCATTTTTAATTTTAAAAATAAGTAAGTTTCATTGACTGATTATCAGATACACGTGATATATGGATTTACGAAGGACGTGAAAACATGTGACACAATTATAAATCAATCAGAATATATTGCACCTAAACGAAAAGAAGATCAGATGACTATTAAAAATAATTCGAGAAAATGAATTTCTAAATGTAATTACATTGTGTTAATCATAGTTCATATATGAAACTAATTTAATTCTAAAGCTTTAAAAATAGTTAATGTATAGCGAATCTAACATGTTTTAATTTTAGAAGTCAAAAAAGATTTGATTGATTAAAGCTGTATGAAAGTTATAAAAAATATTAATTTTAATGAAATGTAAAAGGTTTTAATTTCTCAAATGAAATTAAAATTATTAATTTTATAGCGAAAAGGGAGGCTTTATATAATGACCTGCCTATAACTATTAATGTGATAGGATAGAGGTGCTGGCTTGATGACTGGACCTGAGCCGCTGTAAAAGTGAAGTGGATAACTTTTTATCTTATAGTTTATTTGTGTATTATGTTAGGAACATATTGGTACATAATTATAAAACGTTTGGTATTGAGTAAGAATTAAAGTAAAGTTAATTCTATTGTTGATTATAAAGAATGCAAAGTATTAAGTACACTAGACGTTTATACGTGCTGGGATAGCTATTTTATTATAGTTTAACCTTTTTAATAATTAAACTATTTTGTTCTGTTCAGTCATCGTCTTTGTTATAGTTAGACGTAGTGGAGGGATTGTTCATGTCGCCCAGCCTGTTACAAATTCAATCGCGCCCATGAAGAAATAGATTAAGCAAATCCTTAATGCGTAGTGTGTGTTTTCATTTTTAAGATCATTATACGAAACAAGAAATTTACTGCCTATGGGGTTTTCATGTTAGATTTCCAAGTGTGAAGAATAGCAACTTCATTAAAATCTTGTTTTGTGTTGACAACATTTGTTTTGGGAGGTCGCATCTGTGCCATCACTTTCCGAATAAGGAGTTTGAAAATAGGTTTGAAATGTCTCGTAGTCCCTTATTTATCACACTCCAACTGGATGCCCTCAAGATGAAAATAATCTTTAATGCACTACTGCCTATTTCCTTCACTGAGACAATTCTCTGGAAATGCAGAGATTTTTTGTTTAATTTTTAGAAATGTGTTTACAAAAAGCTTAAATAAACCATCTCTCATCTTCTTTCCCCACATTTGGTAAGTATGGTGGAGCACATAACCTTTTTTAATCAGGCATGAAGCCCCGACGTTTTGAAGACACTTTCGATAGCCCGTTGTTCATCTGTATGAGTACAATCTAATGTATGTAAGTCCTCCATGCAAGTTCAACAAACCCCAAATAATAGTCTGTTATCGGCATTATATGGTAAAAGGGAATGGCAAGATCCGTGGTAGGTAAAACCTTACAGAAGACAATACCATGTACTTGACTTGGATCAGGCATATCGGTCCACTTATGAACGATTGCAGGATCAACAGGAAGTGGTTTTGCAGTCATAATCCATGGATATAATGAGATATTATCTGCATAGTCTATTGTCTCATTTTCCGAGCATTTGTACAAGACCCGAAACACTCAGAAAGCCCATGTTTAAAAGCATCTTTAATATTATAATAATGGTTGTTCAATATTGGAACAATGTTCTTGAAGAAAAGTTTGAATTTCCAAAGATGTTTCATCTGATTTTGCTATTCACATTATCATGTAGATACAACTTTGACTTTGCACGTAGTTTATAAAAAAAATCTCTTGCCACATTTTCGCCATATCAGCTATTTAGGCTACGCCCTTCGCTCTTCCAAAACTGGAAATATATTATGTCAAAAGTATGATACTTTTTATGTTTTTTGTAGCAGAAAGTTCGCTTGTAACATATTAAGGTTTTTCTGAAAAAGGTTTTTAGTTTTTCTGCTATTAATTGTTCTAAAAAATTTTGTGTGTAACTTTATCTTAAACTTATTTCAGCGTAACAAATAATGTTGTGGTGTCATATTGTATGTCAATATTTTATCCCTTAAGAAAAGTTTTGCGATGTCACACTGTATATCAGTATTTGCTGTTACATTTATTTTGTTTGTTATCGGCAAAAGTAATTCTAACTTACGTAGATATCATATTCTTTGTGTTACAAAATTCGTTTCTAAGTCTCTAGTGTAAGCTTTCGTGCTTTGAACGTTGGAATTACAACGTTACAATCGGGCAAGATTTTATTTGTGATTGCACTGTTAGTTTCAAATTCTTTTATTTGATATCAACTTTTACTGTTACATTCTTCTATGCTATGCAGTGTTACCATGGGTGGAACATACTACGTTAGTCCTAATAAATGAAATTATAATATGGTGTTATTTGGTAAGTTAGATTAGGATCTAACGAGGCCATCCACGATAAGATATTGTCTCGGTAAATAACTAATTGTAAACCATAAACTTAAAGGTTATGTTCAGGAAACTCGTTAAAGGAAAATCGACAGATTCGACTGTGTAATAAAATATTTATATAACTGATAAAACATACATAAATCTGAGAGAAAACTAAGCAAGTGGTTATTTAACTCTTTGAGTTTCCATCAGATGAATACGAACCATGTATGCATATAACTTTAAGTAACAACCACGATTAAAGAGAGAGTGATTTCCAACTTACCGACTGGAATACAGAAGAGAAGGTCTTTTACAGATGTTAGTGTAAAGTGTTTAGTTGGAGATGATCACAAGACGGATACCAGATGTTCTGTAGTCTTGATGCTTGTAGAGACTGAGTACAGGAGAGATATCACAAAGTTGGCTGCAGTTATATTCAGAGCGTCTTAAGTCTATCTCTTAATGGTATACGGACAGACGGAGTAACTGCTGACGATTCTCTAGAAGTACCTCATACTACTCTAACACCGCTCTCTCACTAAGGTGTACAATTACAGGACTATTTATTGAGATTCTCCTGAACACTGTCCAATCAGGGATATTCACTAGGAGGCGTGTCTAAAGTCTTTTGTCCAAGCACAATCACTGAACACTACACTGTGCTTGGCTATGTTTTTGTCAACTATATGCCATATGCTTATCCATTCCAATATTATATGTGACTTGGCTTTCTTGAAGCGATTCGTGTCTATCTAATATAGATATTCTTCTATCTCGCTGTACCACAAAAACGTGCCTTTTGAAGGACAACCTCGAATAGAAGTTAGTTTGCAGAACGTGACTTTCCTAATTCACGTGTTTGAATTTGTGTTTCGCAGACTGAAACCTGAGACTTCTCTTCTCTCTGTTCATCTTTCACACTTCAATTTTAAATCGCGATCATGGAAAGTTCCATTACTACCTTTCGTTGGAATATCACTCACTCAAAGAGAAACATTGAAACAAAATGTAATGATAATTAAAGCCTTGCTTGTGTCTCTGGTCTTACAAACTAAACATAGAATAATTACAATAAATTCAATATAAGAGAATAACCAACAGTTACCAGTAGTAGAAGTAATATTTAACTTCTTACGGGGACCTGACCAGTTGTCGGTTACTTTCAGTTAACCTTTCGGCATAACGAATGTCTACGTTTTCCGCCACTTTTTCATAAAATAAAATGTATATAAAATGTTTGATTAAAATGTAAATTTCTATACGGTGAATACTAGTTTGGGTGATATTGGAGGGAGTGCCTGGATTATGTGTCAACCTTAGTATAAATATCCCTTGAAATATTTCCCCATGTAATTTTAGTACATGGAATCATTGCGCATCTGCAGGTTACGCCTTCTGTTATGGCGTCACAGCTTTGCTAAAGATGATTTTCATATAGCGATCATTCAATGCAGTTGGAGGATTGTTTGTAATCAACTCTTGGGTTACGAAGAACGTCCTTTCAATTTTGTGAACAAATATTGTTTCCATCATGGATATTCTATTGATCTTTTACTTGCTGCGCAAGAAACGCAAGGCTATGACAATCCAGAAACTATTCTTGAATGTTGGAGTTTGCTGCGTTATTACAAAATGGTAGGCTTTGAAGCTCAAACAATTAATGCGGACATATTATAGCACTATTTCTTATATTACTTTTGGAATAATGGAGAAATTGTATTTCAAACCTCTGTCAGAGCTCAAGATATTATTGGTCTTTGGTATTATGGATTTTTCGGAGTTTGCAAAGTAAAGAACTGGCATGGAGTCAGCATGGAGTTATTATAGCGACTTGTTACCCAATCATGATGGATTCATTTCACAAGAAGTTTTTATTTTATATTTTGGATACTTGGCCTAGTGTTAATGTTTGTATGGAACATGATGCAACGAAGATGTGTATAATAAAGTTGATGGCGTTAGTGTAAGTTACTTTTCAGTGGCCATTGACATGAACATGGACGTGGAGCAGTGGATGCAAGAGCATGATGTGTGTACGATGTATGGTGCAGTCTCTGAACCATAATTTGAAATTATAGGTGAAAGATTAAAACATATCGTAACTCTCCTTCGAAAGTCCGTGAAATTACAATTAGGTTATCGGTAACTTCATTTCATGATCTTGAAGAGTATGTAACTAATTATTTCAGTTAACCATGGGCAATTTGCTTCTGGATATCGACCCGACATCTAAAGTTGGTTTTAAAATTCATAGTTCAGACTACAGAGTAGGAAAGCCAGTATACATTCAATTTCAATTACGGGGACATCTCACTCCGGAAAATATGTTGCGAAAAGTTGAAGATTTAGTAAACTCAAATGAGGAATTCTTATTAGGTGTAAATATTACAATAAAAATTCATATCAACAAACCCCTTCGAAGAACGGTCGGCCGCAGTAGCGAAAAGTATATGTCATTTACAGGCTACCTAGAGAAAGATATATCTGTAATTTATAAAGTTCCTTACTGTCTTTCACGAGCATTAGCATCAGGGAATCTAATAATTAACACTTTGACAGTGGAAAATATATGAAAACCCATCTTAAAATCTGGCGAGCCAATGCAGCCGAATTGTGTTCTTATGCTGGAGTAGATTTACGTACTAACAATGGAGTTGCTTGGATAATGTAGAAACTTTTTCAAAGCATTTTGAAATGAATATCAAATAATCGTGTGTGGTCGTGTCTGTAAAACACGTCAATACGAGAAAATGTATGTCGGTATAACAACAAAAGTCACTACGAAAATAATGATGATGATGTTGCCATATTAAGACAATTACTGCATTTTAGGGAGTGAAGGATATTGTTATTATTGTCTCAATTCCTATAGAGAGAGACAAATTAATACATGTGAGTGTATATGTAAACAATATGAGACGTATCATCCTGACATAGAAAGTAAGGATAAAACAAAAACTTCATTGTGACAAGTGTAATCGTGCGTTTGTAAAACAGCTGTTTTAACATACATGAAACAAAAGCAAAACGTAAATTTATATATAATCATATTCAAATATGTGTTCTGTGGTGATTAAAACTTGATTGGCGTAATAGGAAGTCCAAACATATTTGTGGTGAACTATTCTTTTAAATGTGTGCAGATTATGTAAATAAAACACAAGTGTGTTACGTCAAGCCAAGCAATCCTAAACAGATAGAGAATTTCTCATATTTTCGATATTGAATTATATTTTCTCTTGTATACTGAAACTATGCGGTTGGATGAAAATGACATTGGGGAACAGGAATATCAAGCTAATTTATTTTGTGTGACGCATCACTGCTATCAATGAAAAGATTTGTGCCATGAAACTTATAGATTTAATGTTTATAGTAGTAGCACTGGAGATCGGGATTTTGAATTTTATACTATGGTAACATTCATTTCCCATTTCGTCAAACTAGGTCCGAAGTTTACTAAAGTGCGATCCGTGGCACATAATGCTCATGGTTTTGATCATTTATTTTTTGCACGTGAATTCTTGGAACATCAACAATTAACACCTAAATGAATTATTAGCGGAAATAAAATTATGCAACTCACGATAAATAATATTGTATAGAGAGACAGGTTCCCTTTTACGGTGTTTCTATTCACTGATTTACCAAAAGCAGTAAGTCTAGACGAATCTCTCAAAAAGGCGATCTCCGTAACTTGTTTAATACGACAGAGGGAGATGTATGTAGGCCTGTATCCAAAACTGTAATTTTACGATATTGACAGCAAATCAGAAAGGAGGCCGAATCCATTGTTACGTGACATACAAAATGTGTCAAAAGTAGAAATACATCTAACTCAAGCACGAATTGTTAAAATATTATCGAAACGATGTTCGTATCTTAACTTTGGCACTTAATCGATTTTCTAATCTGATTGCAGGTAAGGTTTCAATGTTTTCTTGATTCATCAACCATCGTTGCAAGTTTTCAATGGCATATATCGTTCACGTTATTTGAAAGAAAATAACATCCCTATTATCCCACCATTAGGATTTCATCACGCTACAAATCAGAGCCAGCAAGCGAAATTTTGGTCATGGTATATGGAGTCTAAATATGACGTGAAATTCAAAAACCCCTTTCGACAGACCTACAGACTGAGATGGATTTCGATGTTTTTATATTGTCAAAAATTCAAATCTCACCTTATATGAGCGCTACAGAGAAACTAGTTATTCATTTATTGTTTAATCATTCAATGATACTCCACAAGAGATGGTTTTAAAATTTTCGAATCTCCACCCCAGCCCCACTCGTACCTCCACAACCCCTGAATCGTTGGTGTCACCGTAAACTTCATAGCGAGTACTATAATTTATGCCGACAAAGATTCCCTCTAAACTCCATAGGGGCTGATATATATTTTCTCAAAATTTAAACCCCCTTCCCCGTTAACCCCCTTTTGTCGATTTTGCTCATTCGAACTTAGCCGAGGTATTAAGCCTACAAAAAACATAATAAAATTTTCTTCATATATCATGAAAATTATGGCCGCTAGCGTGTAAATATATATATATATATGTATATATATATATATATATATATATATATTCAAAATTTCAACGCCATAAACCGAATCCCCTAGGGCCGAATTTGCTCATTAACGAATTTATCCGTGCTATTATGCCTAGAAATAACATAAAATTTAGTTCAAATGTCCTCAAAATTGTGGCCGCTAGCGTGTTAATATATATATATATATATATCTTACCGATCTCAATAGGTAGATTTTTCTTCAAAATCTACCTAAAACGATGAACGAGGTGGGAATGTTCAATTCAAACATTTGAATTTGGTAGGCTATGATAAAAATACTGCCATAGCGTACGAGTACTAAGGCTGTTACTATCATGAACACAATTGTATTACCCATCTTAGAGATCAGGCTATAAATAGTGAAGGTCGTATGCTGTAAAGCCGATACGACAAAACCATGTCAAGAGATTATTTTTTACAAACTACTTGCAAAGTCAAAATTGTACTTATTTAGGAATGGCAATGGCAAAATCGGGTCAGAGCATCTTTGGAAATTAAACTTTCCTTCAAGAACATCTTTCTAATATATAAGAATTATTGGTGTAATATTAAAGATGCTTTTAAATGTGTTCGTACTGAGTGTTTTCTGGCCCTGTAGAAATACTCGGAAATTGATACAATATACTATGGAGATTATACATCATTATATTAATTGGTTATGGCCACAAAGCCACTTCCGGTTGGTATTGTAACCGTTAATAAAGGGACAGATGTACCTGATCTAAGTCAAGTATATGGTCATGTATTTTGTAAGGTTTTAGCTCCTACGGATCTTGCCATTCCACTCTTACCATATAATGTCCCTTAACAAACTATTATTTCCGGTTTGTAGAACTTATATGGAGTCTTTGCATACAGAAAATTCTACTCGTACAGACGAACAACGTGCTATCAAAGATGTCTCTTGCACGTCGTAGCTTGATTCCTCATTAGAAAAAGGTTATGTGATCCTCCATACTTACCATAATCTTTGAAATAGAGATGACAAAAGATTCATTTAAGCCCTATGTAACCACATTTCTCAAAATGAAACAGGAAACATCTGGCTTTGCTGAGAATATTTTCAGTGAAGAAGATAGCCAGTAATTACAGACTATTTTCATAATGAGGGAATCCAGTTGGAGTATGATAAAATCAACCACAATATGCAACAACTTTTCATTTCAAAAAATATTTTTAAACTCGTTATTCGGAAAATGGGGGCGAAGATGCGACCTCCCCAAGTCATAGGTTGTCAACACATAACATAAATGTAATAAAATTGTCTATTCTTTACACTTGGAATTCATATCGTGATTTTAAAAATAAAAACTAGCCCTATGCATTCAGCAATGTCAAAGCTGCCTATATTTATTCATGGGCGTGATTGCGTTTGTATGAAGCCATTAGTTCAGTTTGATTTGACTGTCTCTTTTATTGTGATACTGATATACGTTAAACGTCATGACAAAGCAGCTTTTCTACGTATAGGTGACTCCATTGCAAAATTAGATTCCTCCAGAATGGAAAATTCGTATATTTGCGGGAGTGGGACCAAAACGTTACTTTTTTTACTACAAAATATAGGTAAACTTGAGCATGTGATTTAAATTCGAGGTATTACCTTGAATTATGGAACGCGTAAAGACATAACTTTTGAACATATGTATTATTTAATAACGCAAAAGTATGAAAGCTAAGAAATGTTTACCCCAAGTCATATTCTGGGAAAACAAGACTACCGGGTCGTTTGTACAGCGCAAATAAAAGACATGCTGTTGCTCAACATCATAAACGTCGCAGACTAAATCCGTCCAGTAGTGGACATTACTCTTCAATACAAGTTTAAAAGTTGTAGTTGAACAAACCATAAGAAAGGTAAACTTGGCGTCTGTTTTGATTGAATTTTAATTTATATATAGTTGTCATTCCAACTTATTTGTAGTTGTACTTATACTCATTATATGCAATGTTCAATTGTTTATTTCTAAAATAATCTACATAAGAATGTCTGTACATGTCACTGATTTTGTTTAACAGTAAACTAATTCAGTTCTAGATGTTATTATCTTTTTCACAATAAAACTTGGTTGGTAAATATTGAAATTAACACAAAAAATTGACAGTCGCCGCGACCGGGACTAGAACTCGGATCTCCCAGTTGCTGGCTAGGTATGCTGCAAATTACACCACTACGACACGGCCAATTCTCTGTGTGTATGGAATGTTGCTCTCGCCTAGACACTCTCCCAACTCTTCATTACTGGTTTATGAGGCCCAGGCGCTCCACTCAGGCGGAGATATTTCGTTGAGGAATCTTTCTCCTATCAGGCAGTATGAAAGAATAGAAGTTATTACCTTTTCCACAATAAACCTTGTGTTGGTAAATGTTGAAATTAACATAACAAAATTGACAGTCGCCGCGACAGGGACTCGAACCCGGATCTCCTATTTGTCGGCTAGGTATGCTACCAAGCAGAAAGATTCCTCAACCAAAAATATCCGCATGAGTGGAGTGTCTGGGCCTTGTAACCAGCAATGAAGAGTTGGGAGAGTGTCTAGGGGAGAGGAACATTCCATGCACACAGAGAATTAGCCGTGCGGTGGTGGTGTAATTGATAGCATATCTATCCGGCAACTGGGAGATCCGGGTTCGAGTCCCGGTGGCGGCGACAGTCAATATTTCTGTGTTAATTTCAATATTTGTGAACACAAGGTTTATTGTGAAAAAGATAACATCTATTCTTTCATACTGCCTGATAGCAGAAAGATTCCTCAACCAAAAATCTCCGCCTGATTGGAGTGATTGAGCCTGGTAACCAGCAATGAAGAGTTGGGACAGTGTCTAGGCGAGAGCAACATTCCATACACACAGAGAATTGACCGTGCCGTGATGGTGTAATTGGTAGAATACCTAGCCGGCAACTGGGAGATCCGGGTTTGAGTCCCGGTCGCGGCGACTGTCAATTTTTCTATGTTAATTTAATAGAGTTCTGTTTGTTACCACTTCCTCAGGAAACAATGAACTGTCGTCTGTAATGTAAACTACAATATTACACCCAGTACTGTCTTGTTCAATAGACTATTTTTATTACATTATTCTTCCATTCTAGTAATTAAGGATGGTATCGAAACAAGATGAGTCGAGACTGGTATCAGTCTCGTTCTGGTCTCGAATTTTTAGACAGTCTAGGTCTTGGTCTCGGCTTGATCTGAAAATTTCGGTCTTGGTCTTGGTTTCGTTTTAGACTGTAAACGTCAGCCTCGTCTCGTTCTCAAGTCTCAACACGTTAGTCTTGGTCTTGTTTCGGTCTCGTCCCGAGAGTCTCGAAAGACAATAAACTTTAAAAAGCTGACGACCCTTGGTTTATTTGAAATGGGTTCACAGGATTTTTGATATCATTAGAAGAACAAGAACATTAATATGATATTAATATACAGTAGTTTGTTACATTGTTTATTTTTTGGTTTAGATTAGATATAATATTCTGACATAAAGAGGAAACATTACCATTTTAAAGTAATATAAAAGTTTAGTTAGGATGTACAGAACTAATAAGTGAGATACATGAAAAGATTAATATTTTAGAAAAGATCTATGTTAAACCACAAATTGCGAAATTGGTATATGTTACCTTAACTTTTTTATTTCTAAGTTATATATTTAAATTGACTCAATGACAGTTACGTTGAAAATAAAAAGAAATACATTATATTCGACATTTCTCACCACATTTATAGAAACAAATGAACTCAGACTCTTAAAGATTTTCCGAAATTTTCCTGAGAAAAGGTAAGCAACATAGCTATCTGGAAATTTATAGTAATATGGCTAATAAAAGGCATTTATAATAAAGTTCTCAGAAATGTTATGAATAGAACAAAAGAAAACAGATGTCTAAAGACTTGAACACGGGTTCTTTAGTCAAACTTACAGAGTAGTACAGATAGCTCTAAATTTCCAATTAAAAAAACTGTATAATTTGGAGTGAGGAGGGTAAAAGGGTGTAAAGGTAAAATTTATAAAAGTATTGAAACGAAATTAAAGGTAAAATCGAAAAAGGTAAAGGTAAAAGGTAATTAATGGATACACAAATTATGAACAATTCAATTTAATAACAAGTGACGCCATTTGCAAAGGAAAAAATATATTCTTTAAGAATGACATTAGAAAAATTTCCAACAAACAACGAGAATTCATGGTCACTATGATTCTCGTCCAATAAATATAATAACATAAGAACTTTCTTACCTGGAGATCACGACAACATACAAAATGTTAACACTCACATACGATAATTAATAACTGAAATTGTTTGTCTCGAGAAGTATGAGAAAGACCTGAACTAATGCATGATTGTTCGATGAGAGACAGAGATTTACGCATAAAATAACATCTTTAGTTTCCCAGGAAAGTATGAGTGTAATTCATAAATGATGGTAAAAGATGAGTCGATATAAGGGCAATTCCAAATTCTGTTATTCCTTCTCAAGTGAACGCTACCTTTATTTCCTCCTTAACCCTGAATGACAAAACTCACGTGGACTCCCACGAGAAAGCAGGCGACAACTCTGATCAGAAATCAATAAAACCATATAGAATTTAGTATCTTGGGGCAGTCTTCACTCTCTTGTATCGCATCCGAACAGTTAACTTACTCATTACGCTTGTGTGTTAGAAAGTCAGAATTTTTATCTAAGTTTGTTGTTGAACTTCATAAATCCAGAAGATTCACGTTTCTGCAATGAGCATTAATGTTCACGTTCAGCTGCTCTTCCGTTTTGAGTTGAAGGAACGAAGTGTCTTCATGATGCAGCATAAATTCTTATCATTGTTGCTTTCCACTCCCCCATTCTCGTTCTCGTTCTCAGAGCAGTCATTCGCACAGCCATGTATCATTTGCATTAAAACAGTGCCTGCCTAACAGCATCTTTTTGCCCAATAGGCGCGTTACTAAATCGCAAACTCGTGCGAATCCACATTTACATTTATTTGAGGCTTTATCATATGAAAGTTTTAGGAAACCGAGAATGGATATGGCTAATCCACCACCTCGCCCGGTCTCGCACGCCGCAAGTTTTTTAAAAGCTTTAACTGCATATAATACTATTCCAAAATTCAATGACATCAACCCGTCACAAGTTGACTTCTTCTATAACCGCTATAAGGCCTGCGCCCTGGCCGCTTCGTGGTCCGAGAAATAAAAGAAAACAAAGCTGCTTCTTTATCTATCCGATACGGCTTATGATATTATTAGTTTTCTTCAACTTGACCAGGAATACGCAAACAAACCTATGCCGAGCTCAAAACTGAGATTGTCCGACCCCATTCAAAGTGGAGGACTTAATTTGTAATAGGAATCTCCGAGACTTTATTCTAATCTCCTGATACGTACGTCATAGCCAACTGACAATGATTAGATCTTTGCTTCCTGAGTTGCCTGAAGCACAAGTTGTATTACATACCATCAAGGAGTTAAGATCCTATCTTTCACAAGAATTCAGTGATTAAACAATAACCACTATACCACAACCTATCTCCACGGTCCAGGCCTTGTCAATTGATAAGCGGAGACAAGAAAAAATGTTGGAAAAACATCAAATGGACTGGAATCCACAGCATTCAGGTGCGAAACGTTTCACCGGTACACAGCAGCAATCCGCTTCGAATCTGTGTACCGGTCTCTATCGCAGTGAGCTTTTAATCTACGTAGCGGCCATCCCCAACAGTCCGGAATGGCTCCCCAGCCTAACATGTTTTCATCTACTCTCCCGGCATGTTTTGCCCAGAGTACACCAAATGCAGAAATCGACCAACTGCAATAGCAAATAATTAAATTGCAAAACACAATCAATCAGCAGCGATCCCACAAGAGTCATCGTCCACAGCAAACCCGAGCCCAGTCAAATATAGACGCTCTTTGTTCTCAGATATAAAATCTGGTCATGACATTGAACAAACCGCACTATGCAGGTTCACAACAATATCAGAACAGAAAACCTCGCGATTCTAATAACCAGCGCTATGATAGGAATTCCACCCAGGGAGGTCGCGCGCTCACATCTCACCCGGGCTCCCGCAGCAATAACCGGTATCAGCAGCCACGGCGCAATTACAGAAATTCAAATCGGAATAAATACCGAAATCGAACAAATCGCAATCCAGGTGCCCCGTCCTGACCCAATCCAATCATTTGCCAACGTTGCCAAAAAACCAAACCTTTATGCTAGAAAGTGTAGAGCACCTATAATAAAGCGTCAAATAGAGTACACAAATTTTAACTAAGCAGGCCAGCAATTGCCAGGAACCGTTTTGCGGGCACTTCTAATATCCAGATTTCATTATTAAGCATGATCGGTTGTAATACCTCCAAGCTCAGATTAATAATTTTCACTGCCCCCCATCCTAGACTGTGGAAGTCAATGTTCCCTAATTGATGAGCGTTTTATACTCATCAAATGCAAAGCGTATTAACACTCACGTTTTCTCGAAGGTTTTAACGGTAATCAATTAGCATGTAAAGAAAAGGTTACATTGGATATTTTTATAGACTCTCGTTACTTTCGTCAGGAATTTAAGGTTACTATATCAAAAGATAACCCATTCATTTTATTCTGTACAGATTTCTTTAATCGACATGTAATTCAGCTTTCACCGCCTGCAAGCACTCTCATCTTGCTTAAACCAAAACCGCATCACCATCGACCTCAGTCGTCGTCTATAACGAATCAGAATAGCAGCTGGAATATCACGTCTTTATATTCCGGAACCACCTTCTTTTGTTACTGCCGAACGTATAACATTGAATCTACATAGAAAATATTATGTGCCCATTTCCCTGGTCATTTTTTTAAGGAAAAAAATTATCTTCTATTATCTTCAAATCTGCATAGTACTATAAACGAAAAATTTTCAGGTACCAACAGGTATCTTTTTACCAGATTATACTCATGTAATTTTTCGTAACAACAGCAACAAACGCGTTAGGTTCCCCAGGTTTACGAAAATCGGGCAGCCCCCTCCCGTGTGAAATTGTTGCAGCAATAACTTCCCCTGGCCAAGTCTCGGAAACCCCAGAACATACAGTTTACTCGCACCGAATTGATGTCAAACTTCACTCCACATCAACGACGCGATATTCAGAAGCGTATTTCACACTACAAACAATTTTGAATCCCTCTCAAATTAAAATTAATCCAGATTTATCGACAACTCAAAAACAAGAAATTTTAATTTTAGCGTACGAATACAGTGACTGTTTCGCGTGGACGGAAATATGTGCGGGCATTACACATTTGACTGAACACAAAATAGTCACCACAGATTCAAACCCAGTATATGCTCACCCATTCCCCATCCCCGTTCATCTCCGAGAAATGCAATCTGTGCCCAATTGAAATCCTTGGAAATTCATAAAATTCTAAAACGAATTGGTTCTTCAAACTACAATCACCCTGTGTTTCTGGTAAAAAAAACAGACTCTTTACTACGATTTTTAAGTGACTTACGTCGTTTGAACAGCAAAATCTATAATATCGCCTATAGTTACTCATATATTGACGAGGTTTTCTCTAATATGTCTGGAAATCATTTCTTGAGAAAATTGGACATTTCCGCCGCATTCTTGCCCCCTTGCAGCAGAGTCCCAGGACTTCACAAAAATTTTCTGTAGGCTCTCTCGGAACGTGGAAATATTTCGCTAGACCAATGGATTTGAAGATCTTTCGGCACTCGTTCAGCTCATTACCGATGGTATACCATCTAAATATTTATCATTATATACTGATGATTTGATAGCACATACAAAATCATATGCTGAAAATACAGTCATTCGTGAATAGTTTGAACAATTGCGTGCTGCCAACATACTCTTCAAACCATCGAAAGCACAAATTAAATTCTCCCAACTAGAGGTCCTAGGTTCATCCGGCTCTGCCAATACGAAACAAATGTCACCTAAATTAATTTCCTCTGTTGTCCAGTTTCCTCACTGGAAGACCAAACGGCAAATTAAGCAATTTCTCAGCATTGCTAACTTTCTGCGCCGAAATTTGCCCATTTTTGGAATACTTGCGAAACCCCTCAACAGGTTCACAAATCTGAACATTTTCGTTAGATCAAGCAAGCTGAAACAGCATTTCCGGCCTTCAAGAAATTGGTCACCACTGCACCCGTCCTACAACTCTTTTTGGTTCACAAAGCATCCCATATCTGGGTGGATGCATCTGAGTCCGCTTACGGGAGCAGTATCTTACAAAAAGGACCCCATAATTTCCTCCACCCTTTCTGTTCATGAGCCCTTACAGATAGAGAAACCCGATATGTCATATTTTTTCCTCCACCCTTTCTGTTCATGAGCGCTTACAGATAGAGAAACCCGATATGTCATATTTTTTCTTGAAATGTCAGCACCCTATTATGTGATTAAATCCTTCCATTCGTTTCTATATGGATTTTTTCATCTTTACTCAGATAATAAAGCTACTTGTCACATTAAGACTACCAATAATCATAATGGTAAACTCCCATGTTCGTCGATATTTTTCGAAAATTATGATTTCTAAATTACCCACGTACCATCAGGCCAAATTAGCCGACGCTCTCAGCAAAAAACCCTCCCCCACATCAAGTGCAAGTTCCCATGGCAAATTGTTTACAGTTTCCATTTATCGAAGAATCGAAGAATAACTTAAAATAGCTAAATTACAGCGTAAAAATCTCTAATTTTTCAATATTATCCATGTACTAGAACATCCATCATCATTCTTAGCTAACGATCCCAAATTCAGGCGTGTTCGATCTCAGTATGTGATTCAAAAAGGCAAATTGTATCGTATTTACAGACTACATAGCATCACCAAATACCTGCTTTGTATTCCGTTCTGTCTACAACGTAATGTAGTTACAGAAGCCCATCAATCAACGTTCGGTCCCGCCCATCCGTCCGCCACTAAAAGGTTTAATTTATTACTATAACGTGTATTTTTCTTGTACAGGAAACCATAGATTTTCATATTTGCAGACTGCTACCCCTGTCAGGCAATGAAGTCGCAGGCAGGAAAGAAAATTTGGAATCTCCAAATGCACCCGATTCAAGACCCAGCTCTTAGTTACATCTTAGCAGACGCGCTAGGCCAAGGTCACCTAGAAAATAAGGCCTAACGGCTCAAAAATGAAGTCACCATCAGAAGGTCATGCAGAGTTCCTTACGATAAATTTTAATAATTTGTTCATGCATTTTCTCTTAAAATGTGAAGCTAAATAAGCTACGAACATTTCAAGATACAAATAAAACATGTATATGTTTATATTTCTCTATTGGAATGTCACACAATTGTCACAAATTCATGTAATCATATCAGTTTTATAAATTTCTGAACGCTTAAGGATTATGTAGTAAAATCTTTCTATAGATAGAAGATTTTATATTTGTTATGATTTCTTTGTAATCAAATTATGAAAACAGTTTCAACAGTAATTAACTAACTCTATGGCTTATAGAACTAGCAAGTTCATCGCCGCAGTAACAAACATTCGCCATTAGATTCTATCCTGAGCAACATGAAGCTAGTTGCCTACTTCTCGAAGATCTCTTCTAATATTTTCCTCCCAACTACGTCTCGATCTTCCCAATGGCCTTCTCACATCCGACCTTCCAACCAAGATAGAATACACCCTCCATTCCGAAAGAAACCGAACTTTTGAAAACAAATAATACCACTAGTGCCATCTGTTGTAATATTTTACCGGTAGATGGCGTAGTCCCTCATTGACAACTGGTATAAATGTCATGACATTTGGATGCACGGCAACAAAGTTATTGCGTTTCAACTGTCAGTGTGTTGTGTACATCGGTCGGAAAATGAGTTTCAAACAACGAGCTGCAATTGAGTTTTGTGTTAAACTGGGTAAACCTTTTACTGAAACGCACCAAATGCTACAAAATGCATATGGTGATGAGTGTCTATCCCGTACGCAAGTTTACGAGTGGTTCAGGCGATTCAAATCGGGTAGAGAGACGCTGGATGATGACGAAAGATCAGGCCGTCCCAGAACCGGATTATCGGAAGAAAACATCGAAAAAGTGCGTGAATTCATCAAACATAACAAAAAAGCGTCGGTGAAAGTTATTGAAATGGAATTAGGCATTCCTCAAACAACCGCATACCGCATTTTGACCGAAGTTTTGGGCCTTAAAGGTTAATTCGCGGTTTGTACCACACAAACTCACCGAAGACCAAAACGTTGATCGAATTGCGCATTGCAAAGACATTGTTAAAAGTGCTCGGCAGGATCGAAACTTCTTGAAATCGATTGTAACTGGTGACGAGACGTGGTGTTTTGAATATGAGCCCGAAACAAAGCGGCAAAGTGCTGAATGGAGAGCGCCGGATGAAGGACCACCCAAAAAAAGTCGCTTGGTGAAGTCAAAAGTTAAGGTGATGCTGATTTGTTTTTACGATTCAAAAGGAATTATCCACAAAGAATTTGTTCAGCCCGGCCAGACAGTCACTGGAGAGTTTTACTTGGGCGTCATGAAGCGTTTGCTGGCAAGAATTCGTCGTATTCGGCCCGAATATCGAGAAATCGGCAGTTGGACGATAATGCACCATCACATCGTTCGCGACTTGTAACTGAATTTTTGGTAAAAAATCACATTATTCGTTTGCATCATCCGCCCTATTCACCAGATCTCGCTCCGTGCGATTTCTATCTGTTCCCGAAACTGCATTTGGCGATGAAAGGAAAGTGGCACGCATCGATTGAAGCCATTGAGAAGGCGACGACCGCCGTCCTAAAGACCATTCCAATAAAGGACATGGAGAAGTCGTTTGACAACTTGTTGGAGCGTGCAAATATGTGTATCGATGCAGAAGGGGAATACATTGATTAATAAAAATGATTTGTTCCAAAATGTACATTGTTTTTTTGTTTTTTTAAAACGTTCGGTTTCTTTTGGAATGGAGGGTGTATAATCTAAGTTTTTCCACTATCCGAATTGCATGGCCTGCCCACCTTAGACGACGCGATTTCATTATTTTACAGCATCTGGTGAATCATACTGTGCGTGGAGTTCTTTATTATGCAGTCTCCTCCATGCTCCAGTCATCTAGTCCCATTACGACCCGTGTATCTTTCTCAGAATCTCACTTTCAAACACACAAGTAATTTATGTTCATCTGCTAGGTTCGTACTCCAACTTTCGCAACCTAAAATATTACCAGCAGAATAACCGTTCTGTATATGTTCAATTTTAACTTTCTTGATATTAATCGCAGGGTTTGAAGTTTCTGGACTGAGAAACATGCGTTGCCCTATACTAAACGAGTTTTTATTTCTTCCGTGACCTTATTTTTGTTTGTTACGTATGCTCCCAAGTATTTAAATTAGTTTAATTTCTCTTTGACCTCATCTTTAATACTTATATTTTTATTTTTTTCATTCCCTGTGTTTCGGCTTGTTATAATGTATTTTGTTTTATCTATGTATACGTGTAGACCTATCTGATCCCACCTTTCTACTAAGACATAGGTGTGGCTTTGTAGTGCATCTATACTATCTCCTATTAAATCTACATCATCCGCGGATACGAAAAGTTGATTCAAACTATTCAATGATAGTAACTTTTTATCTCCTTTAATTTTTAAAATCACATGTTCTAAGGCAAAGTTAAACCGTATTTTAAACTGTTGCGAATCTTGAATTTATCTAACATATTATTACTTATCCGTACTCTGCTTATGGGGTCGCTGAAACACATCTTCACTAGTTGAATCTATTTTTTCGGAATTCAAAATAATATCAGGATTCTGTATAACTTTTCCCTTTCGATATAATCATATGCTTTCTTAAAATCAATGAATTGCTCGTGAACCGTCCCACTGTATTCTCATTTTTATCTACAAAATTTGCCTCAAGGCGAAAATCTGTTGCAATCCGGATCTATTTCTTCTAAATCCACATTGCTGATCTCCAATTATTTCATCTAGATATACACTTAGGAGCCTTAACGGAATATTACTTAATATCTTTTAACAGGTTGGAAGTAACGGGATTCCGCGACAATTATTACAGTCCGATTTATCGCCATTTTAGTAAATCGGAACTATTATTGAGGTTTTCTATTCCTTGGGGGCTTCTTTCTCCATATAGCATTTATCAATTTATGTAGTTCCTTGACTAGTGCCGTTCCTTCCGCTTTAATAAATTCCGCTGGAATATTGTCTATTCCTGGTGATTTGAAGTTTTTCAGTTTCTTTACCGACATTTCGATCTCGACCTCGCTAGGTATGGATTTCAAATTTCTCTGTTTGTTCCCCGCTGTGTACATTAAGAAGTATCTCGAAATAATTTTCCTCACATCGACAATTTTATTCGGATCCACCTGAAGATTCGGATCCGTCTCCACGTTCATTTCTAATCATTCCTAAACCCGGCAGGTAACCTTTTCTTTCAGCAATAGTGCCTCTAAAATTTTTATTAATTAATTAATGAAGAAGTTATTTTAAATAAACTCACAATTTATACGTGATCCTAGAGGCAGAAAAATAGTAATTAAGATATAGTTGGTTACGAAATTGCTGCAGATATGGTAAATTGCTCATGAAAAACATAATATTACGTCACTAAATATGTTGGACTGAAGATATTTCCTGCATCCGTCTGTCACTTGCCATATTTTAGTTCAGGTTCATGTAATAGTTTAGGTAGAAACGTAAAATAGTTGCTTCAAGTTTACTTTCTTGCCTTTACGTTAGGTATGGGGGAAGTTGGGATAAGGTATGTCCATATGCAATTCAGGAAAGTGCATAGAATTCGTTCTAACGTAGAACATAAAACAAAAATACAATTCGAAAATATATGGTAAACTGAAGACAGTAAATCTAATTCTTGATAAAAGAAAGTAAATTATCTACTTTTAGTTATTTGCAAATGTTTAAACTTCCAGTTAAGGCTACATTAGCAACGCATACGATAACTTAATTGAGTTTCCTTCAGCCGTCTTTCGATTTATTTTATATTACATTAGGTTATAATATCATTTTACAGTATGTTCTCCAATGAGAAAGAATCAGAAACTTATAATGTAGATTCATTCCTTTTCGGGTCATAAGTATTTCACAATTCCTACTCATTTCTGTAAATAACGGTGATCCGAATTTGTTACAGTATTTGTCACAGAATCGATTCACATTTACGTAGAGCAATAAGTCGTAACTGTGAAATGTCTGTAATAAGAAAGGAAAGAAGGTAGACGTGCATTAAAAGTTTCATAATTCATCGAACTTCAGCGCGTTTAAAGATTCCAGAATTTATGTAGTTCCCTAGATTTCATAATAAGCTCACCTAATCTAACCTAACTGAACATTTAACCGTAAATTGAAATGACTGAAAGTAATTGATTTATATGTATTTTATTAACCTTAGAATTACTCCAGCTCAAACAGTCCTGACACATGGGTTGAACAATCCGGAGTAGCACATGAAAACGTTTTATCCTTGATTTTAACATTTTAATTTCACTTTTGCCAGCTTCACTTATTGCCGATTACAAACTTCCTTCGGTTGTGAAAAGGCTAAATTTAGTACAATTTTTACTTATTCACTCTACTACGAGTTCCCATATTATTCCCATATTACAAGATCCCATATCCCATATTGACTGGTTGAAATGGCCCATTTGGCCGGAACCATTCCTCGTAAAGAGGAACCCGAATCAAATAAAATATTATAGAGAAATGAATCGTAACTATAAACCATGTACACTTTCATATGTATTCGCTCCCAGATTGCCAAAAGAGTGAAGATTAGGTTTCTGTTAATTTAATTAAACTATAGTTAATTAAGTCGTCGTTTCCTGAGTTCATGATTTAATTCGCTATGAATCGTATCCAACAGAATTCTTGTGATAGGAGTGGTTTGTCAGTCGGAGGAGTATGTAAAGCCCATCCTCATCGTTACGTATATTGCCTAAACTTATAGTACGTGGAAACTACGTTCAACACAAAACTATATTTACGTTAATGGACTGGCTGTGAGTATGCTTGCACCTTGCAATAATTAGAACGATTCAAATCGACCACATTGAACGGGTATTATTTAGAATAATTTCTTTGTTTATACATCACTGACATGAGGTTTTGTAAAATTAGGTAAGATTAGCTAAACTTAATGCTAAAATATATACTAGCTAAACATGCTTATGTAAGAGGAATTACAACTAAACTGTTAACTGCAAGCTATACTAAAACCGTGTAGGACAGTGAGAACTGTGTTTCTTAGTGACCGGTATAAAATGTCTAAAGGCAATAAATAAAATTCAACTGTATTTATTTGTGGGACTGATACCATTGCACGAACACAAACTACTAATTGATTCAAACAGCAGTAATTGTATATTGCTATGTTTATTTCGTAATGATACATGAAATCGTGAACTACATTAAACGTATTAGCTAAAATGACACCAAACAAACGCAATACCTATATTTATACTTACTCTAGTTTAAGAGGAAATTACTCAGTTTTCCTTTGATATTGAACTTTACTAACGATATAATAAGTTAAAATCCTTTGTCAAAGATAATAAATTAATTTTCTGTTATTTTATTGAACTTGCGCTACAAAATGGAACATAACATTTTTATTAACCATGTTTATTTAACTTTTCTCATTAAAGGTAGGAAAGATATTCCATAAATTGCGATATAGAAGTACACATTTCATACTTCCCACCGTATCGTTGATAATCTAACTTGGCCTTCAGGAAGTGACGTATTCAAGGCGGATTGCTTCAGCTTTAAAGTCTTATATTTTTCAATAGCCTCTGCTAGGCCCGCTCCAACCCCCTAGCCGCTCGCATAAATTTATCTTAAATATTATAGATTTGGCCACTAGATTCACCGTTAGCGTCCCTTTAAAAACCATCCTAGTCCATTGCAGACGCACTAATCCAACACGTATTTCTTGAATATGGTATACCACTTGACCGCGGATAATTTGACCGCGGATCCACCAATACTTCAAGTATAATGAAAGATCATTGTTTGAAATTGAAAATACAGGTTAAATTTTCATGTCCTGTGTCGAACGATACCATCAGACAGTGATCCGTTTTGACACACTGTATCATGGACAAGAAACAGGAATGGTGTTTATACTTACCAACGGTCACGTTCTCGTATAACCTTCTTTCACATTCGCATGGTTTTCTACCACTTTATCTCCTGCATGGCCATGTTCCCCGGTTAACCCTTGAGTTACACCTAGGCACACACACTAACGAAATGTCCAATCAAACGCTTAGAAACTATGGACATAGCCCGTGCCTAAACATATGACAATTTATGTCATAAGTTTGAAATACAGAAGTGTTCGAGTGAAGGAGAATACTACCTTGGCCAAAGGGTACTTTTGATGGATTGTATCGCTCAGCCAGGAGTTTCCAAGTTCTCCTCTATGGTATATTCGATTCCTGCTACAATCATCAAAGAGATTAATCCGAATAGTTATTTAGTCTGTTATGATGACAGCATAAGGAAACGCAGAAAATACATTGTGAGTATAATCCGAATAAAACCACTGTTCACAACCACGGAAGCATCTTCTACAAACGACCCCGGTTCAAACCCGGACCCCCACACACCCTGCACTGTTCTAACACATGAAACCCCGGATATCGATCACATAAATCACGTTCAAACTTCATGCCAGACTTGGATGAAAAACGTCAATGGTAGACGTCGTTAACGTAACACACTGGTAGTCACACTCACGCTAGGAAAACGAACGGACACAAATTATAAACACTGTATTTTAATCACTGTTTGTTGATATCAAATGTATTATCGTCTCGAGTATTTTACCGGTCCGCCTGTGTATAATAAGGAAAAGAATATAAATACGTGTATTTGTTATATAATGGACAACCGCACGCACTAACTTGGAGGTACTTCGAGTTTTAACTTAGTACTGAACAAATGATGTAGTGGCATTTGCCTACAAACATAATCTTCTTTCATTCTCATATTATCCAGCAACTTTCAAACTCTAGTGTCAACATATTTCAAGCGAACAGAACATCAGAAGAAAACTTACAATTGGTACGCGCCTTTTATAGAAACGACCGTGTGTTCTCAATAGGTAACGGCCGAGCAATTGTAATAACACAGAATCACCCCTCTACCTGCGCGGGTGGTGTATTTTCTGTTCTTCCAGGGAGGGCCCCCCAGATCGAACAGTGTTACTACCCGCCAGTTGAATGGAGATTTTATGAACGAAAAACAAAAAGACGAGAACATATTGTTACATTTAGTCAGTTTCAGTTTTTTCTTTCTCATCTCGTTGCTCGTTTATTTATATTTTGCGATTCTCCAGATGCTCTATCCGCAAAATTTTTTTATAGCCTTCCATTACCTAGACCTTTTCTAGGATAGATTGTTTAAGCGACAGAAATTTTGTTAAAGTGTTTTATCATTTAGCATTTTGCGAATTAAGGAATAGTCAGTTTCCAAACAAGTCAAGAATTAATAGGTATAGATAGCTAGATTCACGTTGTTGTTTACTTTTCTATCCTTTCCTTTCTAGCCAGCATGATGGAACTCCTTATGAGTGCCGTCATCGCCGTTTTGTACATAGTACTTCCTTTACTTTGGTGGATCGCAAATTACTTCTACAATTGCCTGCAACGTAACAAGCCAACTTCTAGTAGGGTCATTCACATTCAGGCACCCACTAGTTTAGTTAGGTCACCCAACTTACTTCCAACACTGATTAATACGATTACTATTATAGAAGTGAATTCTCCAGAGATAAATCATTCTTAAGAAAGTATGCCTACTAGCAGTACAGATATCCCTAGAATTATATTAGATGCAAATTTAAGTGTAAAAAGTCGATCTAGAGTGTAAGGAAGTTTACAAATGTCCTACAAGTAAGAAATGCCTTACTTCAGAATGTTATGAAGAAATGAACTTCTACAATTATGCAGTATTTTTCGAGTTCCCCTGTATGCCATCTTCGCAATATGGACATCATACCAATTTTTGTATATTACCCTATAAGGACACCCACCAAAGTGCAACATAGGACTTGCTCGGAACTACAGTCCCGGTGATCATACTCCCGAGGACAACTATTGTGTCTTAGTCTTCTAGTGTTGTACCTTCCAGTGAACTTCCACATGGACGACATTTACTTCGTGCGACCGCCCGAAGCAGTTTCTCCACCCCAGGATCCATCCACAGCGCAGACCCCTATCTTCAGTGACGCTCCCAATGACAACACCCCAGTGTTTGTGTTCCTGTTCCTTCTATAGAACTTTCATCAAGGACGCCCACCAGCAACTTCATTATTGTAAGAGCATATAATCATTCTCTAGTGTTTTATCTTTGATAATATATATCGAATATTCGTGCTTTTATTATATCATGCGAAAACAATTAAATTCTACGTATCATATCCGATATATTTTAATTTTAGTGCTTCTTAACTTCTTTGGACTACATCCATGCTCCCGTGATATTACAAGATATAGAGCTCAGGCCTAGATTAGAACCAATTTTGTGAAGTATGATAAACAGATGAAACATAACTTACATGACATCAGATTGTTTCTGTAAATATTTTAATGATGAATTTATATTTTTCTACCCTATCCGGCTTATGACCTAATGCATCTGTCAGTAGTTCGTCAAAGGAATTTGGAGTGAGGAGAGTAAAACGGTATAACAGGTAAAATTTATAAAAGTATTGAAACGAAATTAAAGGTAAAACAGTATATTCAGGATTATTTTAATCATGAGGGAATTCGTTTAGAGTATGATAACATTAACAAAAACGAGGGCCTTCGATTCATTGCAAAAATATATTTAAACTCCTTGTTTTGCAAGTGGGCCCAGAGGTGTAATCTTTCGAAAACAAGGATTGTTACAACAAATCCGGAGTTTAGAGAAATTGTCTATGCTCCTCATCAGAAAATTCAACATGTACATCAAATAGGGAGTAAACGTCTTGTTACCTATCGAAATTTGGAATCGCGCGATACGCCATACGCCTTCAGGAATGCCATGCTTGCAGCTTTTATTTCGTCGTGTGCACGACTACGACTGTATGAGGCAATGAGTACTGTCGGTATAGCTCGTCTCATATACTGTGATACCGATAGTATTATCTACGTTCGACGTCGTGATGAACCTCCATTGCTCCCGTTGGGTTATTATCTTGGTCAGCTAAAGGATGAACTGCCTGCAGGGTGTACAATGAATAGATTTGCTTCTGAGAACCCTAAGAATTACTGTTACGAACTAACGGGACAATTGAACAATGTGATGAAAATACATAGTATAACACTAAATCAGAAAACACGAAAGAAGATTACATTTAAGGCAATGTTTAAGGTGGGGAAGGGTACGTATAAAGGTAAACAAATCGTTACACCTAATCGTACCCTGCGAAAGGCTGACTTTCGTGTCGTTTGTAAATCTCAGGTGAAACGCCATGTTCCTGTGCAACAACACAAACGTCGCAAGTTAAATCCTATTTGGAGAAAGCAATATATGACAGTTCCTTATGGATATCGAAGTTAGGAAAACATGGAAGTAAATACACGCTTTTCTATTTATTTGAATACTTATTTATTATATACATGTAACATTGGTGGTGATGATTGAACCATAGTACACGAGGCACGACCGGTACAATATCAGAGCATGGGAATGGCATGTAAGTGCATACATGTGTACAGTTTAACTTTATCTCAGTACTTTACAATGCAAAGTAATACCTTTGTAATGTTCTTCGCGATGTACTCAATGACACCAAATGTTCCTTACGGGTGGATACTTCATTTGTCTCATAGTTTATATACAACACCATGATATCCACAGGAGTGCATTCTGTAATTAGTGATACATGGTTATCTGTAGCAACACATTTTGTTTTCCTCAGGTGAGAATACAACATTTTTTGTACCCATGGTTATATGTAATAACAAAAATAAACTCTATTATGTTTACAAGAAAAGAGACTTTGCATGTGCCGATTCTCATGTAACAATCTATCACCTACCCTTGTATTGGGGGAGATACTACACTATTTAGTTTATATGACATGGGGAACTTGGTATCCTGTTTGGTATGAAACAGGTAATTGAACTGTGTTCAATGCAATGTCGACTGATACATCCTGATGTTGTCATGTATATCATCTTGTAACTGTTTATCACTAGCATCTTGTAAAGTGTACTACAAGCACTGTATTTGTTAATTATACAATAAAGATCTTTTTTCAATTCAATGGTTGTGTTTCATTTTTTAATCCTGTTCCAAAGTTAAATGGGAAGCGCCATGTTCATAGTCCTTTGTCCAGAGCACATCGTACATTGCCTGTACATGATCGTCGTTAGCAATCATTTCCGTATAAGTATGTATAAAGTGTTCTACGGTGATGTGTTGCTCCGGATGCATTTCAACAAGAATAGTGTAGATTGAATCAAATGTATCGAAAAACGCCAACGTCTCCAAAACTTCATCTCGTACATCATCTGGTGAAAGGGTGGCACAAGCATGTCCCTCATCATCATCTTCAGAGGAATACTTTCATAACAGTAGATGCAGGCCACAGAAAAGGAGAGCGTCCAATTCCCAAGAGCCTGCAGTATGCAATGTGCACTTACGTGTGCATTGGAAGAGGTACAAGCCGTCATCATTCTCGAAACTGGATTCAATGCCTGTTGCCGATGTTGCTTTATAGCAATTACCAGTCAATCACCATGCTCCATTGCACTTTGATTGTATCTTATTGTTATCCAATGACTTTACCGTAAAAATTAATGAATAACGAACGTGTGCTCCATCCATAACCCCTATATTGGCTACGTGGCGTAAATCTTCTGCGAATCCAATGACCAGGTATAAATCCTTATCTGTTTGTCAATTCGACTATTAACTATCAATATACATGCTATAATAATACTCTGTTATACTGGTCTGTTTGTGTGATACAGACGCCTAGCCTATAATTACCTAATACCTCTGGCATTTGTTTCGAATATTTGTATATGAAAATGTTCACTCCGTGGCTGTATTTCCAGTATGGCTAGCCATTAGCATGTTCGATCATTGGTGCTACTATTACATACACAGGTGGAGGAACTAACGAATAATACGTAGCTAGTACTGTGTTTCATGATCTGGTGTAATTGTCCAATTATTCTGTATATAGTTCTTTGCTGTATCAGGAATTTTGACTGATCATTTACGGCGTGGGACAAGCCAATCGTGTCATAGCTGTATTACGGATGCATAAAACTAATGGCATTGAACTACGGTAGTATTGACCACTTGTTATTCTACAGAATGAATATTATTAGTATTCTTACGTTATATTATTATTATATTCACGTTGGATCATTTTAATTTCTCAATTCAGATTTGACATTCTCAAGACAGGCATGCTAATGCGGTGTAAACTTTAATAAACCGCCTTGCCAATACGGCAGCTGTGATTTTCCACGGATGCGGTGTACAGAAATCCTTTGCTTACAACTAAACCTACCGCAAAAGCACAATACCAGTACCCCAGCGTGCTATTCGTAGTTTTTAACGTATAGGTCTCATCTACATTGTTCGATCGCCATTTTATTCAAATTTATCCTGCAGGCGGGATACGCCTGTATTACGTTAAGGAACATTTATTTTTATTTTTGTACACATTCATGTTTGCATTTGTACACTGGGGTCGTAAACTTTGAAGATATATTGAAGTTCACATTTCGCGCAGTTGTTTCCTCGTTTGATTTTACTACAGGTATGGTGGGACTTTTTACCTTGGAGTGTGTGACAGTTCCCGTACGTTCAAGACAGCCTAATCTTAATTTCTGCTACATTCACGTTTACTTTTTCGACCTCGGCTAGTACGTATTGAAAATACACTCATGTTCAATTGTCCAGAGGTTTGAGAGTTATTTCATTTGCCGTCAGTGACCAATACAGATCGCGTTATACTCATTGTCTTGTGGCCTGCTGACTATTCTTGCCTTTTCCTATGAATTTGACATTAAATATCTCTCCGACGACCATTAAATATCCGTCCGACTGACCGTTGGTACAACAGTCACAAAGGAGAATAGCGTATTCAGGAAATTCAGCAATTTATCTAGAGGTTCCCGACCCATCAAGTTGTTTTATACACGCCAATATTTTTTAAAAATATTTGTGGTGTTTCATTGTTCGACAACAATTCACAACCATATGAGTAAAACTGCCCCGTCCTTACGAACAGTATCGTCGTTCTTTGTGGCGGGGTAGCGTGCTATTTTTATAGAGTTACAACTATACAACAATTTTATTCCATTTGAGAAAACATTATTGTGCCACCTGATTAAACTATACTGCGGAGGTTGGGGGAAACTCAATCGTGATTACAGCAAAGCCAACAGGTGTTGTGAACCCACCCAATACAAATATTCCCGATTATTTTATCCTATGTGCAGTTCTACTTGCCCTTGCGGTAGGGTATTCCCTCCACCAAGAAAGTCCCAAGTTCGATGCCAGACTGGGATACATATAATGTTGAACAACTCACAACGACACGCCGACGGGCACTGGGATGTGACCTAGTTGCTTGCTTGCAATGGAGAACCTAGCATCGTTAAGACAGAACGAAAGTATGCTGAAATCCGCCGAACTTGGCCGTGACCAATATACAATGTACGATTTTCACACATGCACTACTTGCTAGCAACATTTGGTTTTCTAAAAAAGATATTTAATTTCTTTCTGTCTTACCAAGCCATTATCTCTTCTCGATCATCTGTTTCTATACAAATTACGTCTGCAGACAGTTGTTGTTTATAATTATATATTTCTTTCCAACCATCATGGCTGACCTAATGCCTTCCTCCAACATCCTGTCTTGAGATTTATATATCTTCCTCTCAACTACTATTACCTTCCATTGAGCATTTGTGGTACTCTTTTTCTCATCGATGGCTCCCAAGTGACAAGTTCATTAATTTACTCAAATCATTTCTCAACTGTGTAATAGCAAAAATAATGGTCTCTTCCTTAACATCTGAGAATCCGACTCCCAATGAATAGTTAATTCTTTCACGTAACTCGATTGAGTTGTTCCCATCTCTTCTCCTGTCCTGATATTAACCACAGTACGTCACTTTATCATCACACGTGAATGCATTAATCTTTTTCTTAATACCACGAGCATTGTACGACAGCTATATACACCGATATCAACTATTTCTACTGTAGTGAAATCCTGTTTGGGAGGAAGGGAAAAAGGAATATAAAACACCATTAATAACATATCACCGACAAGACTGTTCAAAACTGAAAATGTTGGACATAAAAAGCAGCATGCATCCGGCCTTGTCTCGTAAGACACATTCCAGGAAAATAGGAATGAAAGAAAGAAAAACGAAGACAGAAAATATGGTTAAAAAGAACACAACTCAGAACAAACAAGATAACCCAGTCTAGGTTGAAGATACCGGGGTCAAAAAGGATAAAACGAACCAAAAAACTAGGAGCAAAAAATATTCCGTCTTTAGAAATGGAAATATGAGGTCTCAGAATTCCCTCGAAAAACCAGTTCCTTTTGTGTCTCTCTTCCTCTCAAGATCTCTCTCTCCTACACTCTCCCGCGCTCTCGTCTCTCTCAATTTTCCTTTTCAAGTGTCTTTCCCGCTTTCGCTCTTTTTCACTTCATAGCTCTCTCTGTCCCTCTCTCTCTCTCAAACAGGAAAACAAGCAAACCGACTTTCAGAACAGAATGTTTGCTACAACGAAGAAAAAGTTTAAAGAAAGAAGCAAGCCTTGGAAGGTAACCCACTCCCCTGTCCCAATCTGCAAAGAGGCTAAAGCAAAAATAGGTAATCAACGTAATGTAAAGTATATAGACACACAAAAATTAGTTTAAAATGTGAACACTAACATGTCAATAAACCATAGCAATAAAACAATAACGATGTATTACCACTCAAACATATTTTAATGAAACACTGAAACAATAGGTATGACCTGCAACTGTAAACAAAACAGGAATAGACAAATGAGGAGAGCGGGGTAAGAAAATTAAACATATCATAACACTAAAATTGAACCCAAAATACGTATAATAGATAAATAATAGTGAAAATCGCTAATATAGGGCAATTAACAAGTGCTGTACAAAACATGTAACACATCACCGGAAGGAAACAATAGCAACAGAAAACCAATTACAAAACGTTACTAATAAAGTCTAGAAGGCATAGCACATAGCTACAACAAAGGTAAAGCCTATACACACAAAATAGAAGGAAATCTAATCTTCCTGCCATTCAGAGTACCTGATTTTTTTTCACCTACTGGTTTAAACAAACGATGTTTATAGAACTACTCTTTGGTTTCATCCTCACACCGATTTCAAATTCGCATTGGTGTGAAATTTTAGAACAAATACAAATTAATAGATACAGGCTTCACCGTTCCTATTCACTACTCTAAGTAGCGGTCAACTGAACGTTACAAGTAATATCACAGAGTAGAAGCACTTGTAGCAGTGAACCGGAACTAGTAACCCAATAACCACAATTTAACTAGTAATATTACACAAGAAGTTAGAAATTAGGCATAACATAATTTAACCCATCCTAACAAGAGAAACATATCTAACCGGACTTTTCTAAATCATACGCTAGAATTATCGGCTGTAATGAGTGCATTAATAGCCGGGCGAGTGGTCAAGCAGTCTGCGGCGATAGGCCATCGGCTCGAAGGTCCCGGGTTCGAGTACCGGCAGGGGCATGGGTGTGGATTTTAACAGCTAAGGGCGAATCCTGACGGGCCTAAGTTACTAGGCTGGCCCATATAAAAATAAAGCTGCTACTTTCCGATTCTGAATTATAACTTAGCACCACGAGGTCTCAATTTCTTGCTTGTTGGGGTATTCTTTTGATTGATAGATAATATTAGGCTACGTTTGATTAAGTTTGCCTTCTTCCTATGCTGAAATGGGCTGGGTTGATGTTTTTTGAGTCAGAGTGTCTTTAAATCTCAGGGTATACATGCGTATCAGCCACCAGTATATCGATATGCGATGTGGTTAACGTGTGGCTTGCGAACTTTGAGTTTCGTACCATGGGGTGCGAAATAAGATGCTTCGAGGTAATGTATAGACGTGGATGAAAATAATTAATAGGAAGTGATCACTGTTAACTACGATATGCAGCGCACTTCTTTCATAGGTTAATGGATGGAGACGATGACTGCAGATCCGGACATTCCTAATAAGGTAGTCCAGCCGATCTGCAGATTTCTGAGACGCATTCTACATCGATATTGACCTGCTATGATGAGTGTTGTTCAACGTCAGGATAATTGTTATTTTCTGTACTGATTATCCCATTACGGCTTCGATTTGACTGAGTGGTTTGTGTGCACTGAATCTTTTCCCCGTAATTTCTTGCTTACTTCAACCGGCAGTGCATTGGGGCATGGAAAGGGAGCAAACTGGCAAACATTATGTTATTTGTTTCTTTTTTTTACCTCCATGATAATGCATACCTCTTGCCCTGGTGGAAAGAACCTGGAATCTTCTTCTCAGAACTTGTTTCTGAAAGACGTTGACTTTATCGCTCGTCTGGGATAAAGCACCGTGAGAGGTTAGATTTTGTTGTCAGATGCGTGTTTCCCTCTAACCTCATATTAGGCGACCCCTTTTCTTTGATGTGAAATTTTCTTTTCCTTTTCTTTCCACACGTTTTTGGCCACTTAGTTGGGTCGTTACAAAATGTCTGTCCAACGGACATCCATCGGTTTCAATTTTTCATTGTGTTTAAATTACTCTATGCATCATCTTATTTATAATGTTTCATCCCTCTTTTACTCTTTCATTTCGTCTGTACTAACTCATGTATACTTGGAAAAATTCTGTGCTCATGTTGCTTGTTGATTTTCGTTACGAGAGAGAGAGATGGAGGCAAGTGGAAACATGGATCTCTTTACCAGATACAATTGTGGGATCAGAAGTTGTTAATTGAGTTGCCTGGCTGCAGCGTTCGCAATCGGATTTTTTATGCGTAATGTACCATTAACATTTGGTTTTACACAGGAGCAACACAAAACGCATGTTTCCGCTGTCAAGTCCCGATCTCTACTCTACATCCTGATTCAGGTTTTTAAAGGATTTAAATGTTTTCCTATATGAATCCCGTGATAGTAATTAAGCGGCCTAAGTCGCTGCATACCCCACTAAGCGCACTTCTTGATGAAGGGTAGTAGCTATCAGGTTTGAGTTCGTGAATATTTATTTATTTTTTATGAATCCAGTAAAAGTATATAAGCGGCTTAAGTCGCAGCGTACCCTGCAGTGCACACTGCTTGGGTGAAGGGCAGTAACTACCAGGCTTGAGTCCGTAAATATTTGTTTACATTGTCCAGTTACATGAAATGTTGTTTGAATAAGTACGCACTTCATGATATAAAATAGGCATTGGATAATTAAAAAAATGTATTTGCATATTTGGTTACAGAAGAAATGTGAACTATTTCTGTAGATTTGAGAATATATGCTCCAACGGTAGGCTTAAACTTTTTGTGGCTGTTACAGCAGTAAGTATCTTCAGTTTGGAGTAGTGTGGTATAAGCTTATACTCATAGTTAACTGTAAGGCAATGTACTATTACAAAAGAAGTAACATATTTGTATGTATTTTCTTAAAGTTTCAATGACATTGCGTAACAATTTATTACAAATAAATTTAAGACTTTAATCATGTAAGAAAACACCCGTTCTTTATTTTTTAGGTGGCTTATCCGAACACCTGGATTTTCTTTCGAAGAAAGGCCAAGGGAGTGCCTTCCTAAAGGATTCCCTCAAGATATTCCAGGAACATGTTATTTCCTAGACAAATATTGCTACCCTGAACTCCCAGAGGATGCATCTTTGGCGGATCACATAACTGCAGCCTTGGCTGAGTTAAGTTTAGATTCATCACAATAGCGTTTTGGGGTGTAAATAATTTTAAAATAATACTTTGTGTGACTTTATTATTTCTCCGCGTAAGGATTTGTATATACTGAAACAATGGAAATGGATTTTTATTTTCGCTTTATTATAATAGAAAATATTTTATTAGTAATTGTTACCACAATAATAACTTATTAAAGAATTTAGTATAGATGCATCTGTGTGGTTATTATGAAACCAAACCTGTGTAATCCTTTGTACAAGTAGGTATATTCTTGCAATTGTATACCCAGTGAGCCACAAACTAATAGCATACTCTTTAGCAATTCGTAAAAAATTAAGTCCTGGAATTTAGATATGTGGCAACGTAGCAACAACAGGAGTGTTCTGTTTCTGTTTTCTAAACTGCTGCCTCTACTAGTGCAATATTTAGAGTAGAGTAATACCCTGACTCACGCGGACTCGAAGTTACGCGGTTCTTGATTTTTCCTTTCGCAACACTGTGGTCCGGTTTCTTCAGTTTTCTCTTAATGTGATAAGCATTGAACGCGTTACGCGCGAACTCTATGTGCACGATTACGATTCTACGATCGACGAAAGTTAAGAGTGTTTTGTTGTACGTTTTCTAAACCCTGAAAAAACTATGTAGAATTAAACGAAGTACATTTGATTCTTGTACACCTAGCAAGAAAAGGAAAACGATTTTTTTTGTTTATAAAAAAAATAGGAATTTTATTAAATATTTTTCTACTAAACTAGTGCTTTTGTTAGTCCTTGGTCCAAATTAAACAAAATGTATATGTTGTAATCGAACTTACACTATTTTCATCGGTCCCACCTATCGCGTAACTTTGGGGTATTATTGTATTAAACATTCATAAGAAAATTTACTGCATACCTTCTTTTACAGTGAAAACATGTATGAGAAAACGAAGAAAGATATTCTTGCGCTATTATTAGTGACAAATAATAATACAGAACTATTAGTACGATCGTAATCTGATAAACTGGCTTGTGATAGTTAGATTCTTCTTTTAACATTAACAATTTGTAAACTAGGGCTTCGTATGTAGAGTATAACAGGGTAGAACTAAAGGTAGGGATAGCTTATAGACTTATGAAAGAAAAATAATAAAACCTACTATTCGAAGAAGAGTTAAACTGGAAGGCAATGACGTCATTTCAGTGTTTGCTGGGGGGAGGGCAAGATCATTTAGATCCCTTGGTCAGAGATTCGGCCAGGATTTTCTGTTTGAGGGGTGTAAAGTCAAGATTGGGAGAGTGCAAGTGGAGTTTTGCACGGTTTTTATCGATTATTGATCATAAAAATATTAGTGTGGAGGGTGCGCTCGAAAATTTAGGGAGGCATCCCCCACAAAGGGATCTGGTAGAATCACTGCGCTTGGCGCATACCACCTACTTCCAAGCGTAGTAGCCCAGTCAAATAGGGAAAAAAATCTTGGTATTAAACTGAACAAGCGTAAATTTTGCATACACCTTCGTTTTGACATTCTAAAGATGGGCTGAAAAGTCTCATATGATATCGCGTCGGCGAGTCGATATATCAAAGGTCACGAAAATCGGTGTTTCGCAAATATCTCGCTTTCTATACGTCGAACGTCGTTAAAGGTAATTACAAAACTAGTATAGCATTAAATTCTCTACAAGTTTGGTTATATGCATTTCTTTCGTATGATTAACCGTTTTCGAGATATAGCACAAAGAAGGGGAAGTGCGCATCCGTTTATAGGATATCGCCATATAAGCTGCGGAGAGAACTGCACTTTACAAAGCTAACTATATAATCGAAATTATATTATTATAATTATTAATTATTATTAATAATGTTAAAACATTGTTTATTTACAATAAATAGTTCACAAATACTGTTTATAAATAAGAAATTTATTAATTAATATGAAGTAAAATTAAATATATTAAGTTATTTAAATTAAATACTGTAATTACATTGTTGTTAAATTTAAGTAATTAATATTTTTATAAATAACAAAATAATGCATTCGTTTCCGCACCACCTTTGAGGTAGAATGGTTGCATTTAGTCTGGAAGCGAGGTTTGAAGCCGGAACTCTTGGAGCCATCACAGAACGTTCGTCTCTCTGGGTCTTATTTATGTGGTGAAGTACTACCTCTAGTAGGTATATATGCATATTTGCATCCTTTTTGATGAGGCGCATTGTCTATCATGTATAAGAACATGTTCCCTTTGTTGGGAATCTTTCGCCTGCGTCCTTATTTATAAATATATTCGAATAATTTCAAATAACATATGTTGGTACTGGGTTCGTTTCCCAAATATGGAGCTGCGGACAGTATTTTGTGTTTGTTTTGGCTTGAGATTTGGTGCAGACTTTGTGCAGCTGTTGTGCTGCGATTATTATTATTTATAGTAATAATAATAGTACTCCGTTGCTATAGTGTGCATGCATACACAGTTAGCACTTTATTTGTTGTTCAGTTGTTATAAACATTTTTTCTAATAGTAGTTGTTGGTAGTCGCTGTTGGCATTTTCAGCTGTCAGGTGGTCTTGGAAAGACAGGCCCTAAAGTTGTCTGGTTAGTTGGATTCTGAACTACTTTATGTGATCGACGACTACGGGGTTTGAGCTTGTGACTACGTGCATAAGATGATCGTGATACCGGTAGCCACTTCTGTATCTCTAGGTCACTTTTGGCCATAATTTTGTCTATTAAGAGCAGTTTGATCTCTAACAGCATTTTAAGAAGAGTTTTGATTTTTCTACGTATATCTGACAGTGTTGTATGTACCTTGGTGGCCTGGTCCAGTTCATCGAAAATGGATAACGTGGAAACACGTTTTGATAATTATAATAGGCCAGTGTGGTATGCCAGTTCTCGTTGAACTTTCAGGGTAATACCCTACCATATTTGGTTTGTTGTATAATATTTTCAATAAAATCTTTGGCACTAGATTGTTGTTTTGTTGGAAAACTGTTTGTTCTACTTCAGTGCAACCGTGCTAGGAAATGTGTTTCTGAAGATTTGATAATAAATCTATGTACTGGCTTAAAATCACTTTTTAAAATCATATTTTAAAAGGCCTATCTGATTTCACAGAAAGTCCGGGTGTGGTGATTGTGGGTTTGTTGAACAGTTTTGCTACTGCTTGTTTGTCCCGAAAGTTGTATTTTGTTGAATTATCTTATATATATTGGCAGGTGTTTGTTTGAAAATGAGTTTTATTTTCTTATTTTAACACTTTGTTTTATTTATCATTAGGCTTGATGCCATGTTTGTTTACTACGCACTTGTGATGTTTAAATGCATTTAATCAGCAGTAGCGTGATCCGCATTAGCGTCTGTTAATAGACTTTTTAATGTTAAAATTTTGTCTCAATTGTCGGTGTAAGATGAGCGTTATTAGGCGTTTTTTTAATTATTTTTTTAAATTTTTGTTCAACTATAACAAGACTTGGTTAAATAGAAGTGACCAAGGAGAGGACAGATTCCGTCCTATGTAGACAGATTTTGTTTATTCTTAGTCATTAGTTTTGTGTGTGTGTGTGTGTGTTTCTAGCATTGGCATTGTTAGGTACTTTATCTAACATCAAATTTTGAAGATGGTTTCGCTTTTTCTTAAAAGCTATAGTGGCCTTTGTTTTTATTTAAAAAAAACAAACAAGCTTTATGTTTTAATAGTGTGGAGGCTATAAGTTTGTTTTCTTTTAGGGAGTCCAGCGGTACTGCGATTGCTATGGATTTCCCAGTTTCTGTGTGTTCTCTGACGTAAAAGCTATTTTACATACTTTGGTTTGTAGATCCTCTTCTTGTTTAAGTTGTGGGATCATGTAAGTTTGCCACAGTATTTTCTATTTTGGTTGTGAAGTCATTCTAAATGTCGTCAATAAGTTGGTTGAATGCTTGTGGAGCTAATGTTGCAAAATTCAGATTTGGTTTTTCAGTTTGAATATTGCTACAGGACTGCGTTGCAGAAGCCTCTCTTCACGGATAGTGTGCCTCTGTGTTGGAGCATTCTGGTCTTTGCCTCTGACCGGATATGAACGTCTTGTTCCAGAGTCTCCTCAGAACTCTTTTATAAAATGTCCATCTTGCAGTTTGCTGCTTATCAGTTTTCACAGCAATATTTCTGAATTAATTGCAGACAATAAGAAAGAAACCAGACCAACATAAATAGATAATAATGATAATAATAATAAATAACAAACATTAAATTAAATTAATAACAATCAAATTCAACTTATAAACTGTAAAAAAAATATAAAAAACAGATAAAACTATAAAAGACTAAAAAAACCTGAAAGTAAACATACTGTATTTACACTATGAACGAATGCGCAATTCTCCTTCTTTGTGCTATATCTCGAAAACGGTTAATCATACGAAAGAAATGCATATAACCAAACTTGTAGAGAATTTAATGCTCTACAAGTTTTGTAATTACCTTTAACGACGTTCGACGTATAGAAAGCGAGATATTTGCGAAACACCGATTTTCGTGACCTTTGATATATCGACTCGCCGACGCGATATCATATGAGACTTTTCAGCCCATCTTTAAAATGTCAAAATAAAGGTGTATGCAAAATTTCAGCTTGTTCAGTTTCATTCCAAGGTTTAGCCTTTATTTCGTCATTTTAAACTGGGTTGTATAGTTTTTACTTTATTACCCTGCTTATATGTGAATCACATGTATATCTTTGCTGTTAATATGATGTAGCTATAACAAGTCACACTCATATCTGGCAAAATAAAGGAAATTTTAATTGTTTTGTAAAGTGTTATTTTCAGCAGATGAAAATCTCTAACGTATCAAAAGGTAACGTCTTGGCTTCATATTAGCAAATATTAACAAGATCGTCAATGGAACTTTCTTTAACATGTTTTCGCTCCACAACCAAATCAAAAACGAGGCGAATTGATAATCGGGAATTTATGACTGAAGATCTTTTAGTCTTTTTAGAACTGAAAAAATCGTTCATTAGTGACAATGGTGATCGACAATGTGACAAAAATTCTCATTGACAAGGTAAGAATAAATAACCGATTAAAGCAGCCTTCTATACTGTGGACATATATTGAGCTCAGTGTCTTGAGGTGGACACCACTAAATAATCCGAATTCAAGTCTGGCTAGAGGCAGCAATCTTACATCCGCTGACACTGAGACAGGCTAGTTCACTCAGTAAATAAGTTAACATCAAAATAAAGAAAAACAACTTACAAGTAATATGCGTGACCTCGAGAGGTCAGAACCGTACGAAAATATGCTTAGAATATAAGTCGCTCATCCCAAAATCAGTGGTATAAGCCATTCACATGCAAAACTGCGCGTCTTACCACGAGACACATTTATATGATCACCTATTCAAGGTCTAAGAAAGGAACTTTGGTAACGAAAAATAAAATCGATATAAGAGGACCAAAAACACACATATTGCGATATCGTGAGCGACTGCTATATTTCCCCCTGCTTAAAATAATTACGCTATCTGAACAACAAACCGTTTCCAGTGACCTGATAGTGTTGCCCCACTAAGTCCCCTGATAGTCCTCAAAGTGCAGGTGTGGGATCTCAATGAAGTGGTCAAAGCAAAGTGGAACAGAACTAAATGCACATCTGACTAAAACCATTTTTTCACATTCAACAACACTACTGCATTCACAAGTTCAATATTAAACGCCACATTAATTACATTTTCAAACAATGATTTTGGTATGTCAATGTAATAACCTGCCTTTTGCCAAGCGTTTTGTAACATAGACTTGTACTTTAGTGCAGAAAGTTGATTGTATAGCACAGAGTGAAGTCTGATAATGAAATGCCGATTGTGTAATTTTACTTGTGGTTTTTCGTATTGTAATCTTACAAAATCAACTATCCTTCTCACGTAGAACTTATATTGCCGAAAGAAGTACACATCAAAAGGTTGGCAATATTTTGTTGTCTGCGGTGGCAATATCTTGAGCGTAACATCCTTGTTTGGAAAACTTTCTTCTAACAAAGTACAATCTTTATGGCCTGACCAGCAATCACACAGCAATAGGCTCTTCGCATCGTCACGTGCACGTTAACCAAGTACGGTAGTTAGAAAACTTTTCATATGCTCTTTCGTGTCATTTTTGCCACTTTTGCTTGCCTCCACATGAATGTTTCCTGGACATGTTGCTTTAAGTTTCTTTTAAATATTTGGGCCGAAAGTGCCTTGTGGTTCTTGAAAACAGATTTAGAGCTTGCTAGCTAATCTGCAACTCATTGATAAAGCCACATCAATAATATAGTTGTGTGTAGAGCTATACACACTGCAACACACTAGCTGTAATTTTCTCACCTCTGTGAGATATTGTTGAGAATGAAGACATTTCATAATTAAATTTATTTTGTCACTATTCCAAACATGTTTTTATCCACACTCCCGTCAGTTACGTATTCGTTCACTTCCTTCACAAACCCTTGTGCCTTCTGATGAATACTGTGATCTTGTATGTCCTTACGTGTGACGAACTTAGTAATATGTCTGGAAGAAATGCCATATTCAGTCTTATGTTTGTTTATAAAAGTAATCGAAGTTGTGAAATTGTCTAGGCCAACCACTTTAGACGCTTCTAGTACCCACATTTGTAGATGTCAATAGTGAACAGCAGCTCTTACCCTATCAAATTGTGACATTACATACTCATTTATAGTTTCTAATTGAGACAACCTGTTTCCCTTGAAGTGAGCTTGAGCTCGCCTTTTGCTACTCACATAATCTAACATTAACTTGCAATTTGATTTATTTCGAATGCACTTATAGCACCTGATCAGTTTGCTATAGGAGTTGAAGCCACGATTGTAATAGTCTTCATTAATGTTCTCCAGTATGTTGTTATCAATATCTTGTAATATACTGGCCCTCGACATTTTGGGTGGAAATGGTTCGTACTAACTTTCACTTGAAGGTTCCTGTTACTCTGGAGATGAAAGTCTTGGACTGCTTGACGGGCAAACTTCCTGTCCTTCAAAATCACTATACATATCCAGCGTATCTTCATGCGTTTCTGTGTCATTCCATTGTATTTATGAATTATTATGCTATATAACAAATTCGCTAGTTCCTCATCCTCGACTCCGATTACATTTCCATATTCACTCCGTCGCAACTTTGTCTCTAACAGTTTGACAACATTCATGAGATTAATTCGCCTTATGATACCGATGTTCACTCGTTACACTCTAACCCATAATCGAACACTCCAAAAGAAGGCCTCCTCCTATACTATTTACACATCTCGAGTAAGTGCTTGTTCGTGCAGGTACAACATGCCAGCGTCGAATGCCGACAACAGCTGCGTTTTGCATGCGAATGACTCATACCCCTGTTTTGGGGATCAGCGATTTATATTCTAAACACATTTCCGTGTGGTTCTGAGCTTTTGAAGTCATCCCTTGTTAGCACAAGAAGTGATAATAATCTAATCAAAAAGAATAGCTATTACAGAAAAGTAAAGAAGACTTATCTATATAGGACTTAGATGACGCAAGTTGTTCTTTCCTCTGGCAATTCTACAATCCAGCCTGACCATATCCCGAGCCAAACGACTCAAAAATCCGCAGGAAAGAAAATACAAAAAGCCCCCGCTCATATCATAATAATTATCAAAATCACATTTTGAAAATGCACGCTGATGTGATTTACTCTACTACTTACTACACGTACTCAAACAGCAAGTGTATAGAAAATTAACAAGGCACCTAGACAAAGACAAAGCAAAAATAAAAGAAATTAATTATAGAAAGCAAAATCTAGATATTAGCAAAGGAACAGATGCACCCCAAGCAAAAATATCAGATGATCAAACCGAATATATTATTCGAGAAATATTTTTCAGTACCAAAACAGATCAAGAAACCCAGTTACCATATATTTATCTTTGCCAATACACTCTAGAAAATTGTTATGGCTTTGGTTCCCAGATCACACACATACCGGCTCTGGAGCTCAATAAACAGCCTGAACCTTTCGGAAGAATTGACATCCGACATACAAGTCGCTTGTACAAATGAAGTCGCTTCCCGACGAGTCTGCTTTTTGGAGAATTACGCTCTCCACTCCTGGTCAGCACAGAAGTAATCAGTATATTACCTCAATGATTTTATCAATTAATTCCGAAGATAGTTTCCAGGCCAGCTGATCAACAAAGCAACAATATTTAAAGATATTCCAGTAGGTTTAAGATGTTTCCCTTACAATCCTGTGGGTATACAATCCTGTGGGTATACCGCCAGGCGCTTAATTGTCTACCTAACGGATATCTTGATTCTATACTCCACGAATCAGAACAGGGTTTCAATAGAATCATTATCAGATACATCATAGTAACACTCACTTTATCTTTCTGCATATATTAAAATATATCCAGATGCCACTAACACAAGAGAGGACCTTGGATCAGGTTAATGCTAATCAAAAGCAATGTTCAACAGTAGAATATAATATGTTTATTTTAATTTGATTTATCTACTCGCAAACCCTTTCAGTGATATCTCGTTTCTTGAATGAATCTCTAATTTTCTTTGCATCTCCCTAATTTCAATCCGTTCGCGCCCCCAACCCAGTGCGACAACAATAGTCACACCAAGTTTAATCGTCTATCCAGATACCGACAATAGGTGTCTGGCAAGCTTTAGAAACGGCAATAGTTTCTCACACAACCTAAATCCAAAGACGACAATAATCTCTGGGAGCCTAATTGAATTTAAATTCTCTCCTCACTCGCAGGCTGCCTACACCAATTTGGTGGTCGCCCTGGTTGCACTACACACCTGGGCCTACTGTAGTCTTGGTGCGCGCAGACTGTGAGCTGGAAATATAATGACAAAGATCTCTTCTCTTAGCAAAAACTATCTAATCTCAAAGCAACTTCGTTGAAATTAAAAGTTCCATATCTCCTCTCCATTTGTTTCTCCCTGAAGACAGTAGGTTGGTAATTCAAAGTTCTTCTTCACAGAAAGTCTACAATCGATTTTCTGTGCTATCTTAAAAGCCAGTCTGGTCCCATTACAAGTTAGCTTCAGTATCAAATATAAATCTTCCAAATAATTGCACAGTTTAATACAGCACTTGGGTTAAAGAGCTCGCCGGAATTGTATACTATCTCAGAAAGTACAAATTTTACTTTCTTAATCATAGATTTACCGTGTATACAGATAATAAGAGTTTTCCACCCTACAAACTCAATATGATAAGATTAGGAAGTACAGTAGGTATAGGATCTTCCTATCAGACTTCAACTTCGAAGTAAAGCACAAAAAGGAGTTGAAATGCCCGCAGACATTTTCGCAAGATTGGAGAAGACAGAAGACAAAAAAAGAACAAGAAGAAGAAAAAGAGGAATATAAAGAAAATGAAGAAGGACCTACTGCCAACAGAGAAAAGTAAAAGACAATGTAAAGATATCAGAAGATCACCTCGCCTTCCTTTCTGCTGCTGTAGATGATAACGTACTTGAAACAGAACATTTTTTTAATAAAATGCTAAAGCAAGAACAGAAAAAAGAACCATTCTATACAAGCATCATAGCATCTTTAAATTGACAGCAACCAGAAAATACAACAATACGTGCTTTAAAATATCATTGTTTTAAAGATTCAGTACTGTATTGTAAGAAAAGATCCCAAGTTAGGCGAAATACATTTGTTATGTATACCTAAACGCTTATTTCTGCAATGGTTTGAATGCATACACAAACTCCAGGGCACCTTGGATTGACTAAATGATATAGATCAACATTGTTAAAATATTATGTGCCTTTTATGAAACAGACACTAGCATACAACCTAAAAGATGTGAAGAAAGTCAACGATCGAAAAAAATTACAAGGTAAATCTTAACATCATGCAGTAGGAAAGGATGGGTCATGATAAGGGCCAGTTTCTGCCTAGCAACGGATTGTTATGAAAGTTGAGACCTGTAATCTACACGATATTCCGCGTCAAAGTTCGTTTACATTATATTGAGATCATTTCCAGTTGTCCCTTTAGATCGTCCGGAAGTTACTCCTTACTTCAACCTTCGAAAAGTCGAAGTGAGTGTGTGTTAAACGGATTTGCGTGGAAAGCACCAACATGACGGGAAAAGTCGTAATAATATTTTGTTCCGCTGATAAAAAGACACAAAATACCCAAATAACAAGACCACAGGTACATTATGAGAGCAATTTAGTTAGGAAAAAGCGTGTTCGGTGAACTTGTATTTCGCCACCAATATTCGTTTTCGGAGTTGTAGTAACAATAGAGCGGACATTGTTTTCATTTTTTTTCATTTTGGGACCCACCTTCCACCCCTGTCTCTATGCATTCTTTGCACAAAATGGGTTGTGCACTTCCAAGGGCGTGCAGCACGAGCAGTTGTTCGCTCTTCCTATTTTGGAACAGGCAGTCTCTAGAGATTCTCGGATTGCCGGTGTTCCGACAGTCCGAGAAGCTCCTTTGTTCCCTCAGTTTTGACCTCGGGTGGTGCGGGACGGACTTTGGACCAGGCGTCCAGAATGTTCTCCTGGTCCTTATTCCTAATTTTGGATTTTTTTCTTGGGGGGATGCATTACCATTATCTTTTATTTGCAATTTTATACAGAAAACATTTAACATATAGAACAACAC